>ML808262.1:36331-53268 GCA_009831015.1 Picea engelmannii
CGAAATTCCAGAGGCGAGTGGCACCCTTGGCGCACGTGGTGCGACCTGAAGGGCACGTCGCGATAAAGGTGGTTGATGGAGTCAGCCTATTTAGCCCTAAGTCTTCAACACCTGAAACAAACCTTAAGCATTACCCTAAACCAATCGTCGCCTAGCTCAGAATCTAAACCCTAAGCCTAAGACCTTCTAGAAACCGGGGGGAAATTTCAGTGTGGCCTTAACTATTGAAAATTCAAAAAAAAAAAAAGGAAGGAAAACAAAACTCAGACCATCACCCTCTCTTTGTCCTTGCCTACTTACTAAAACTATCCGCCATCGCCCGGATCTCCCAGTGTCCATCTCCCACATACTCGTCTAGTCCACTTTACCACATCGCCATCCCTCCTCGTAAACCCTCCTTATTCATTTTTGTAAAACATTTACTTTCCCCTATACTGGTTTGCCTTCACTTAAATCTCTCTTTGATCCTGAAAATACAAATACATTAATGGTCAATTAACTGATATATGCAGGTTTATTTATAAAAAAAAAGGGGAGATGAAAATATAAATAAGTATATTTATTTATATACAACTATAAACCAATAATTTAAGCTTGGAAAAAGGGAAATACAAAGTTAAATATATAAACTAATAAAATGAAAATGGGGGAAATAAATAAATAAATGAAATGAGCGCACATGCCTTGATTTTAAAAATAAAAATAAAAATCAAATTGGAATATACAAACGAATTAAACTAAAAAGAATTTGAGAAAAGTCAAAAAAGAGAAAAAAGAGGGGGGAAAACCTAAGTGAAAAGAGAATTAGGGTTTGAGGGGATAAAGGGATGGTAGAAGGAAAAGAAAGGGGCTTTTTGCTGAGATTGAATTGCTATGCTGAGAGAAGAGGGACTGACTGATTTTCTGGTAGGAGTTGGGAAGCCTCAGTACATTTGAGTGGTAGCTCGGCCTTGGAGGCGAGCTGAGGAGCTAGTGACTCTCTGGTCGTGATGCTAAATATGGAAATCTTGAAAGGAACGTACAGATAAGTGGTATTCCTACTCATGATTAATTTGAAGTTTTGAAATAATTCTTGTTGAAAGTGATTATTTATCTACATCATTATTTCCTTTGTTATGCATGGTGATGGGTTGTATATATATTGTTGCTTTATCTTCGTGGTCTAAAAATTCATTATGTGTAGCATAATTTCTTTCCCTTGCAATAAAATTGTACTCTAGGTGATTGATATTTCTATCACGCACTTCATTTGGCTCCTGGACCTTAGATTGTAGGTTGTAGGTGGACGAGGAATTTCTCCCAGATGAACTAACTCTGTGAGTGTGTCATTTTTTAAATAAAACTTGAACATTCTCCTTTTCTCCTTCCAAAATGACTTGTAACTAGTGAGGCTGAGTTAAAAATTTCTAAAAAAAATAAAATATCTTCAATATTTGTGCCGTCTATCCCATTTTCAATTTGTGTTTCATTTCTAGAATCAGGATATAAAGGGATATATGTAGAATAATCTTGAACATATTTTTGTAACTGAGTATTAGCAATAATATTTCTATATAAAGAATTAGAAACAGAGAAAGAAATATGAACCTTAGCACAAATATTTGTACAATCAACAGCTAGGGAAAATATTAGGGGATAAATTTCACCCACGAGCTAATTTTTTATATTTTTTTCCATAAAACGATTTTCCAATTTCCATTTTTTCTAAAAAAAATTCATCTAAATTCTATAGAATAAAAAAAATTTACTCTAAAAATCACCAAAATCTTATATAAGCTATATAAAATCCTTGGAAATTTGAATATTTTCATAAAAATATTGCCAAACATTTTATATTTGGGATTTTAAGAATTAGTAAGATTTGCCAAGGTTTCTACACTTTAAGATAAGTGCAGATTTTTAAAACTTTCCCTGTCAACAACATATTCACTCTCCTCTTGATCTTCAAGTTATCAATAGATATAGATTCAAGAGAAATAACCTCAATTGGCCCACAATCTAAGTCTATTGAATTCTTGATACCCAATAATGATTCCCTTGTTTCTACTTCTAAACCTTTAGTTTGTTAATAGATAGGTTTAAAGAAGTAGATATTTTGTTTTTTAATAGATATTTAGGAGTTTCTGTTAGAACATTGAGAGGGCGGGGGTGAATCAATATGAGCACCTTTATCACTTTAACCACAATATATAAACTTCAACTTTATCAACAATGTTCAATAGTATATCATCAATATATCATCAGTATATCATGAGCATATATCATCAGTATATCATGAGCATATAAACATAACCACCATCACATCAACTGCATCTCATCAAGTACACAGTACACCAGAATTTATGTGGAAACCCAAATGAGAGAAAACCACAAAATGCTTTCTTATAGGAAGCACCACCTTCCCAATTCTCCAGTTGCAATTGGAAGGAGGCTAAAACCCCCTATTTATAGGCTCCAACCTGAATAAAGCTACAACTCCCTGAATTCTCTGGATCCAACCAGAAGGAGGCTACAACCCCCTAGTTTCTTAGGCTCCAACCAGAAGGTGGCTACAACCACCTAGTTATCAGGCTCCAACCTGAAGGAAGCTCCAACTCCCTGATTCTTTGAATCCAACCAGAAGGAGGATACAACCCCCTTTCCTTTCCTCGTCCTTCCTCCCTAAAATATAAGTGTAGACGAATTGTCACAAACTCTGCCACTATCACTGCCACTGTCATTGCCACTGTCACTATCATTGTGATGTCAACCTGTAACCTATCAACCTGTCACTATATCCAACCTGTCAGTATCACTGATACTCAAATAAATCCTCCCACATGGATCATATACCAAGGAAACCTCTCAACTATATGTACAACCAATTACTGTCACAACAACCTGTCCAACCAATCAATGTCTCATCCATGAAACTAGATCCACTCTCATCTGCATGCAACTCATTCCAATATCACCAAGATAATATCTCAAACCATATGCTCAACATCACCAAGACATGATTCTACCAAGCATGCACCAAGATCACCACATACCATCACAAGGTATGTGTCTCAATCAAGTAACAACATGTACAATGCATCAAACATGCATCAACCTATACCATCAACCATGTACCACGACAAGTGCATCAACCATGCACCAAACCTATATCATCAAGCATGTACCAACCATTTACATCAAACATGTACATGCACATCAATATGTACCAACCATGTGCCAACCATGCCCATCAACCATGTACATCAACACTTGTACCATACCATATACCATACCATGTACCACAAACCATATGCCAAGAATCATATTTCAACTATATACCATATCAAGCATCAATCCTATACCATATACCATACCAAAAACTATATACATATATGTACCATGTCATCAATGAAGCATCTCAAATAACCAATGCATGTCCCTCATGGATACATCACCATACAACATAAACATCCCTCGACCATGTACAAGCAACTCAAATATATGAACTATAATAACCATGTCATATGTTGTACTAGTCATAAGAGTGCTCCTCACTCAGCCAACCAACCAACATATACCATATCCAAGTACAATACCAACCATACCAATAATGCCTCAAGCATTCACCACATCATAAGCAAAACTAGCCATCAAAACAAGCATGGAGCCATACCAAAACTTTTGTAGTTGACCTGAACTTATAGGATGTTGACCTATGTGCTTGCTTCAAAATTAAAGGACCTGGTACTAACATTTACCCCAATTTACTAGTGCCTCGCTAAACAAAAATGGGGCAACCAGTGAGGGCCTCGCTTGACAGGTATAGTGCAACAAGTGAGGGCCTCACTAGACAAGTATAGTGCAACCCATGAGGATCTCAATAATTAGGGTTTTTCAAAAACCCTTTCCTTCTGTAGCTCTAAAAATCTCTCTCTTTTCTCACACTTTCTTTATTGCCTCGGACTTCCCTTTGTATTCACCAAAAGACCAAAATAGACCATAACAAAATCGATAGACCATAACAATTCACTAGATAGATATTCAATGTAAGTGTGTGTGTGTGTGTGTGTGTGTGACTCCTTGAGAGGTATTTATACTTTTTCTAAGTAAGTTCTTCCCTTAATTTAGGGCTTCTAGAGATCGCTTGTTACAACCGCTTTATCCCTTTTACTAATTGTCTTGTCACCAACTAGGTATTCTTAACCCTTCCTTGGGGCTTCCAACTTCACAAGGCCATATCTCCCTAACCGTGAGGAACCACGTGGCATTCCACATATCACCAAAAATGGCATGACCAGTACTATCCATCTATGATAGTCTTACCTGCAATTACATTGTCCTTCATGACATTATTTTTCAATCAAATTTGGGTCCCATGACCACACCTTCGGGGCTACATGTAGACTACATTAAATGCACCCAAATAACTCACCATCAATCTCGATAATACACCTATCCAACATCTCTGGAATTATCCAAGGGTTGACATCAATCTCTAAGGTTTGAAATCAATGAAAACCAATCCAAACCAAATATCCAACAGTTTCATAAATAAATTCTCCATTGAAAATAGGAAAATAATCATTATTAAAAATATTTCCCCCAGGTCATTCTTTAGAGTCAAACTATATATTAAATAAGACTTGGAGATAAATAGATTTTCTTTTTGTTTGGAAAATGGATTATTTTTATGAAATGAATTTTGTTGATACAATATATTCATTCAACTTATAATAGTTGATGGTCTATTTAATTACCTCACCATTTCACATCAAGAGTAACCACATGTATTGTGTATTATATTGTCAACCCAAGGTCCAAATGCTTGTGAGATGTCATTGTTGGACATGCATTTGGGATTTAGTTTACAATAATTTTTTATTCAATTGCACAAAAATCCTAAGTATGGAGGGTATGCGCATCAAAAGAAGAAAGAAGACAAGGTAGGAGAAGAGTGCACAGCAAAGGCACATTTAGACTCAGGAGTGTGCAATAGAGGCACGTGCAGGATTGCAATGCATAGTAATAACATACTTAGATGAGAATAAATAAGGGTATTAAAGAAAGAGAATAAAGAAAATAATAAAGAAAGAGAAGAAAGAGGGTGAAAAGGAAGGATAGTAGTTCGGCATGCCAAAAGTAGAAAGATGCACAAAAGAAGGAGGAACAACAGTCAAAGTGAAAAAGAAACATGTAGATGTAAAATCAGGAAACACAATCCCGAATAGGGAGCTAACATGAGTTGTCATTAGTCAGAAAATATGTAATTGGGTTTTGGGATAAGGAAAATACGGTTTTGAGCCCTACAATCTATGTATAAATATGTAATGGGTTGGGAATATTAGGAGTTGTCTCATGTTTGTTCCATTGGGTTGAATTTTTATGTTCTATGTTCATATATTGTTGTAAGGAGAGTGAGAGAATAGGACGAGGAGGAAAGATTCTTTGTCTAAGTGGAGAAATAGAGTTGCAGAGAGAGAGAGGCTTACACTACAGAGCGGCTAGCAAATATGGAGAGAGAGATAGCATAATATATCTATTGTAATCTCAGTGTGCAATCCTGAGAAAATTACATAAAGAAAACTAAAGAAGCCATCCGTTGTGGACATAGCCTAAAGTTGGGTGAACCACGTTACCTACTGTGTCTACTTGTATTTTATGTGACTGATAATGAATATTCCCTTCATGTATGTTCGATTAGATATGTTTCTTACATAGTCACTATGCGCTATGTATGAATGTTACAGTAGATGGTTTATGTTGCAATCTGCAATATAATGGTACTATATAACTAAATTTAGTAAGTAACCAAGGAATAATAAAAGACGAGATAATGCACATTGAATATATAAGTAAGAATGATTAAGACGACCACCTCCCATTCCCTCACTACTGCAAAAACTCGGTTCCTACAGCCTCAGTAGATTCCTCGGGTGAGAATTCACTTACATGCAGGTGATTCCAAAAGGATCGTTGTTTGAATATTTGTGTTGGTTAAGATAACTTGATGCTAGGGTCTTATAACCACACAACAACAAATGGTTCCATTTTTGGGACCCAGAATCTGTGATTGAGGGAATGTTTTGGAGGCTGAGTAAGAAAGAGATCTCATAATGGCTAGAAGGGAAGGAACATAAATTTTCTAGGAAAGAGAATATAAACCCTTGGATGCACAACAAGAAATGGATGCAAAGGTATGTGTACACAAAGTTGCATGAGATTTTCTTTGGCGAATTTTTTGTTATTTTGACTGAGTGGTTAGAAAGATTAGTGGAGAATACTAGAAGGTAACGAACTACAACACCAAGGAACTGGACTCTTGAGTTGGTAAGGAAACTAAATTGTGTAAGTAATAATACTTCACGCATAGTTGATTTTTGGTTGGACAATATATTGGGAGGTTATATTATAGAATTTTCAGTGGAATGTACCTAGTCATATAGTGTTGCAGAGAGGGATTTATTCAAGGGTATGCGTGGAATTTTCATGAAATATTTGGGTACATGGATAAATATGTTGGTGTGCAACAAGTGTGTGATGACAATAGAGTGTGATTGTTAAGGGTCTTCATGCACATAGGGGAATCGGGGGATGATAAGAGGATAGTATGAAGGCAGGAAATAATGAAGGGAGAAATGAAGAAGGAAGGGAGGGATCGAGGATGCATAGAAATAAATAAGTTGTATCAAAATAAGAAGATGAGTTTGGAGTATTTCACAGTGGAAGGAGGTACAAGAGGTGAAAGACTATGGCTAAGAAAGGAGAGTTGCGTAGTCCAAATAAAAGGAGAGGAAGAGGAGTTCCATTCCAGGCCTATAGACTGGATCCTGTGTCAAATCCATGACCCCATGTGGGTCACCACAATCTGAGGTAATAGTTGAATATTTATCAAAAGAACTTGTAGTTAGCAGGGGAAATTATAATAGTAATAGTTAGAGTAGTGGAGGCAGCTTGACGAGTCATATTTAGCCAGAATCACCAAGGGTAGGTGTTACATAGAACAACATGGAAGGGGTAGAAAACACCTTGAGACTTCTTGAGTTCTAGGGAGTTGGGTCGGAGGACCTTGAACAACATTTATTTGTATGCAAGACAATTTGGGCTGCAAACAATGTCCAAGATGAGGTTGTAAATATTGTGCAGTTGGGAACAACCTTCAGAGGCCACACACTAGTCTAGTACATGAAACTACATAGTAACACACCTATGGGACAAGCCAGGACTTTAGTAGAAATTAGACAAGCATTGTTGAAGGAGTTCAAGAAGCCAAAGTCTGAGTCATAGTAAATTATTGAGCTAAAGGAAATAAAATAGGTACAAACTGAGTCAGTATGGGATTTTGATCAAAGATTCAAGGATTTGATGGGAAGGCTAATGTTTCAAATCCTAGATCATCAACATAGGGAATGGTTTATTGTAGGTCTCTTACCACACATTTGTTGTCCATTGATACAACATAAAATTGCATCATAGCCTGAAGCTTTGGAGATTACAATGAAGTTGGAAGAATACCCTATAGGAGGGAGTGGAAGGATGGAACAAGTACATATGTATTTAGCTTCCTTGACAATTCAATTGGAAGAAATCACAAAAGGAAAGGAGAAACGAGAACAAGTTTGGTGTACTAAGTGTAGAACTGAGAGCTACCACAAGGACAAATGTCCATAATTCGTGCAATATTTGGAGAATCAATCACCTAATCCATTAATAGGAGGGGGATATTGTGAAATATGTAAGAAATGGAGACATCATCAGACTGAGTTTCCATTACTTCATAAATATTAGAGTGCGCCAAAGAAATTATTTTGAAACTTTTGCAAGTCAATTGGACACGAAGAGATGGATTGTTGTGAATTCGATTTGATTAGAGAGCACACTTCAGATATGTATATATTTGAGGAGGAGAATGTTACAATATAAGGAGGAGGTCCACAGTATAATAATTTGAGAGGCTTTAATCCAGGAAACATAGGAAATATTGCTAGAGGTTGAGGAAGAGGAAATTTTGGTAGAGGAGGTATAGGACCGATAATATGTTACAATTGTAATCAACTAGGAAATTTAGCTCGTGACTTCCCAAACCCATGTAAAACTTGCACATATTGTATAGAATTGGACCACATGATAAAACAACGTCCTCAACTACTCGCAAAGTGGCAGGCAATTGGGAACCAAAACCAGAGACCAAATCAAAATGCATAGAAAATATCAGCTAAAAAATGTAATGACAACCTTTAATAGTCATTTTTACACATGGAGGTACTAGAACATGGGATGATGTGATAAATGGAGGGAAGCAGGTTGAGCAATGGGTAAAGAAATCAAGAGGACCTATGCCAAAATTTGACCCTCGACAGGGAAAGGAGACGTATCAGAGGGAAAGAAAAGAGATAATAGGACCGGATTGGGTGGCATCAACATCATCTACACCTCATGTCAGTGATCAAACTATAATAGAGAAACCACTTGGGAAGATAAGTACTTTAAGAGAATTCCTAAGAAGTTTCATAGAGTTAATGAAAGATGAAACTGAACTGAATTCATTATATGAAATGATTGGTCATTGCGGGAAAGATAGGGAAACTCCCATTGCACAAAGGGTATTGAATTAGTTACTGCACAAAAAGAGGACTAATGAAGAATTCATATTAAGTGTGTAGATTTGGGAAATATGATGTGGATAATGTTATCTTGGACTTGGGTTATGATGTGAATGTGTTACCAAAGAAGACATGGAAGATGATGGGGAAAACCAAGTTAATATGGTCTCTTGTTCAGTTAATATTAGCAAATGAACACAAGATAGTACCAATTGGTCGATTAATAGGAGTACATGTGAACATAGATGGAGTGCACAATGTAGCATACTTTGAAGTCATTGAGATTATGGATGATAGTCAACCATATCCAACACTGATGGGACTTTAATGGTCCTTTGATAATCAAGTGATCATGAATTTGAAGAGGAGGTAAATGATGTTTGAGGTAGGATACTTGAAGGTTACTGAACCATTGGACCCGAAAGAAGGAAAAAGATACATACAACCAGTGAGAGGAAACAAAATTGACAACCTATATAACATGACAACGTAGATGGATGGTTATGTTAACCCCACTGTGGATGTTGTGCTAAGTTGGAGAATTATCAATTCATGTGAATCAAATTCAAAGGAAGGTATGGAACATTGGAAGTAGAGGATGCATTAAGTATCAACTAGACGATGTGCGTGCATAACCCAATCATTGCATTGAATTGGAACAAATTTATGTGATTCACACATGTATGATGGATTGATTGACAAAAGCTCATTTTTAAAGGAATCTGAGTTGTAGGTACCTGAACAACAAAGGATATTGGCACTGGATGTTGTATTGAAATCTACTCCAGCCAGATGGTGGGTTGCACACAAAGAGAGGATGGAAGACTGGTTGCAGTTTCAAAGACTAATGAACATGATATTTGGTATTGATTCAAATAATATTGTACATAAGTATATAGGGATAAATTACCCCACAGTTCATGTTGAGCAGTGCAAAATCATATGGAGTTCAGTATTGAAGAATGAATTGATTCATAGATTTATACATATATTGGATACAATTCCAAAGAACTGGTATCTAAGGATGGAAATGTACAGAGAAACAACAAGTTGTGATGAGTTGGTTAAAAGGTTATGAATCTCCACTAATAGATGCAACATTACAAGTTATTTGAACCAATATATTCTCATAGGAAGAGTGGATGGAGGTGATACATGTGTGCAGTGCGCACAAAGATTCTATGATTGCCCATGAATTACTGGAGTGTTACAATGTTGTGAAAGAATAACAAGATGAGGAACATCCTAGGAATGTGAAAGTACTTGAAACTGAGGGGGAATGTGCAGTAGAAGGTCCAAATCTTGATTCTTCTATGTATACACAACTAATAAAGATGCAAAAAGTAAACATTGGGATGATAGAGAATCCAAATTTTATGCAGATAGGTGATTATTGGAGTGAAGAAACTGTGGAGAAGACTGCAGATTTATTGCACGAATATCAGAACCTATTCCCAACTACATAATTAGAAATGAAAGGGATATATGGGGAATTATGCGAGATGAAGATCCCTTTGAAACCAGGTGCTAAAACAGTGCATAGAGACCCTACAGGTTAAATATTAAGTGCAAAGAGAAGGTGAAATTAGAAATAGACAGGGTGTTGGATGCAGGGATCATTGAACCAGTGGTGGAATCATAGTGGATAAGTGCAATGGTGGTACAAGACAAGAAAATAGGAGGAATCAGGATTTCCATAAATCTGAGGAATTTGGATGATGCATGTTTGCATGGTCCATTTTCAACATCGTTCATAGATGAGATACACTTCCACATTAAGACTAGCATAAGAGAAGAAGAAATTATTCAAGAATGTAAATGTCAAAGCAATCACACAATACACAGATATTTTACTCTAGAAACCCAAAATGGGAAAACCAACATTCCTTTGAGTGTTCTTCTCTCTTGTTGTCTTATTCAATATGAATAAAAGGTTACATGTCTAACCTTGGTACACGCCTAAGGCATAATCAACATCATACCTTCTTTCCTTACAAGAACAACCCTGTAGCCAATCTGACTTACATTTGCATTACCAACAACCTACATCTAAATATTTCTCTAAAGAATGGTTATACTATGATTCATTGATTATTATCCTTTTATGGCCTTATGACATGCCTCTTTATAGCCTTTACAACAGGAAAAACCCTAAATACTTGGCGCCCAAAAATGGTTACATATCCATGTAGATCATTGACCAAAAATCCCATGAATCCTAGGATTCTTTTATAGTCAATTCCAAGTTGTATTTCCAATCGAATGTTAGTTGTCCTTCATTCGGTCACCATATTCCCACCTATCAACCTCTTGTTGGTTGACCTCTTTGACTTGATGGTGATGCCTTTACCATGTCGAACTTTCTCGACCTTCGACTTCGACTTTACCCAGTCTCCTAACCTCGATGTTTGACTTGTTTTCTATCTACCTAGACCCTCAACATGCTATCGATCCACCTTGACTAGAATTTCATTGCAAAGAATATAACAACCGAATATTCTGCCACTTGTTGTCTTCTTTGCTAAAACTAGGAGATTCCTGAACTTTTGTTCACAAACCCAGGGAAGAAATTCCCATTGCCTCTCTGCACCAAGAGAACTTCACAACACTCACAGACTTGGTCAATGAGTCTGCGATGTTTTCCAACATGTCATGTCTACTTTATCAAGTATCACCTTGTTACTTTCCACCATATCTCTTATGAAATGGTATTGTACATAAATGTGCTTAATATTTAAATGATAAGTAGGGTTCTTTTCCAGAAATATTGTGCTTAGACTATCACAACTTACCTTCATAGCTCTTTGTTCAAACCTGATTCCTTAACATAGCCTTTTCATCCATACTTCTTCTTTGCTTCGATGAGTGGTTGCCATGTATTCAGCTTCTATTGTTTACAAGGCTACGAATTCCTATCACTTTCTCATCTAGTTTATTAATCCATCAAACATATTGAATACACATCCATTGGTCGACCTCCTTCGATCCATATCTCCATCCCAGTTGACATCGACAAATCCATGTATATTTAGTTTACCACTATCACCTCTAGGTATTCCTTGGTAGCATATAGAATAGTCCTCCGTGCCACACAAATACCTGAATACTCTCTTTACAGTTGTCTAGTACTCCTTTCCACATGTCGACATGTACCTACTCAACACTCCCATTGCATGGGAAATGTATGGTTGAGTGCATACCATCAAATACATTAGACTACCAATATTACTTTCAAAGGGAACACGTGCCATGTCCTCTATTTCTTCCCGTGTCTTTGGAAACTGTTCAGCAATTAGCTTTTCTCCCATAGGAATTGGAACCTTCAACGGTTTGCAATCCTGCATGTTGAACCATTTTATAATTTTTTCAATATACTTGGTTTGATTCAACTAGATATTTCTAGTGGCTCAATCTCTCTTAATCTCCATTTCTAGAATGAAGTTAGTTGCACTCAGATCCTTCATGTCGAACTTGGAGGATAGTTTCTTCTTCACCTCCTTTATTAAATCCATGATGTTTCCAATCAGCAACATGTCATCGACATACAAAGCTACATATATGAAATTCCCACCTGCTTCCTTGGAATATATGCAGTGATCATCTTTGCTTCTCACAAATCCCAAACTAAGGATGTATGTGTTGAAATTCTGGTATGACATTGTTGGTGATTGCTTTAGACCATAAAGGGAGATTTTCAATTTTCACACCAACTCTTTCTTACCCTTTACTGCAAATCCTTCAAGATGTTTCATATAGATTTATTCTTCTAGGTCCCCATGTAGGAACATTTTCTTCACATCCATTTGTTATATTTCTAGATCAAATGTTGCAGCCAGAGACATTAGTACTCTAATGGAAGTTATTTTTTCAACAGAGGAAAAAATCTCACCGAAGTCAATTCCCTCGACTTGGGTATAACCTTTCACTACTAGTCGAGCTTTGAATTTATCAACTTGACCTATGGCATTCATCTTCTTATTGAATACCCATTTACTACTGATGATATTTCTTCCACTAGGTAAATTGACTAAATCCCATGTCTCATTATTGTGCAAGGATTCCATCTCTTCGACCATGGCATCCTTCCAGAGTTTAACCTCTGCCGATTCCATTGCCTCACCCATAGATTTTGGCTCGTTATCGATGGTAGTAAACACAAATACAAAACATAAGTTAGGAGAACTATACCTTTGAATGGGTTTTCTTAATATTTCTGACCTTTTTACCAACAGAGTCTGGTTTTCCACCTATTCCTCTGATTCAGTCGACTCATCTGAATCATATTCTTCCTACCGCAGTTCAAATCTCACCGTCTCAGGATTATTCTTGGCCTGAACAATTTTATCAGGCTCAGACTTACTTTTAACTTCTATGTATACCACATCTCGATTGAAATTTTTTCTCATTTATGTAACATCCTAGATCTTATATCCTTTCATTGCTTCTTTATATCCAATGAAAATACATTTGAATGCCTTATTGTCCATCTTGCTTCTCTTTTCCTTGGGAACATGCACAAATGCATCACCGAAAAATACTTTGAGATGTGCAACCAAAGGATTCTTACCTGACCATACCTCATGTGGAGTTGTGTCAGCTAGCGTCGACGAAAGAGACATATTCACTAGATATCTTGTAGTTTTGACTTCCTCCACCCATAATTATTGTGTGATCCCAACACCACTGAGTATGCTCCTTTCCTTTTCCATCAACGTTCTATTAATTTTCTCAACAACTCCATTTTGTTGGGTGGTATATGGTGTGGTATTTTGGCATGTTATGCCACACTTCTTTCATAAATGATCAAATTATTTTCCACAAAATTCACCACAATTGTCAGTTCTCAACACCTTAATCTTCTTATCTGTCTATTTTTCTACAAGATCTTTAAACTCTTTAAATTTATCGAAAACCTTTGATTTCTTCCTCAATAAATATGTCCATGTCTTCCTAGAAAAATCATCTATGAAGGGGACATAATACAGGGATCCACCAAGTTAAGGCACTAATACCGGGCCAAACACATCATTATGCACTAATTCTAGAATCCCATTTTCTCTTATCACTCCAGATGAAAACCTCACTAGACTTTGTTTTCCATATATGTAATGTACACAAAAGTCGAATTCTAAACCACATTTAGGAAAACCTTCGACCATACCTTTGTTTTTCATGGCTCGAAGTTATTTTTCTCCAATGTCCCATCTTCTCGTGCCACATCATGGTTGGGTTGATTTTATCATGTTTTGTTGAGTCGGTTTGTATCGAATCAACCTGAGTTCAATCGAGTTGAGTCAAAGTTGATTCAAATTCAAGAGAAATGATATTGTTGCATCCATTCGAGTCGATATTCCCTAACAACTTATATAGGGTTCTGATCTGAACTCCTTTCATTAATACCATAGCACCTCTAACCATATTGCATGAAGCATTATGAAACAGAGTGTGCACTCCAACATCACTCATTTTACTGACATATATCAGTTTTATTTCCAAACCCAGAATGTGTAACACACCTAGAAGGAGAATTTTCCTCTCATACTATAGTATTAGTTGAAATCTTCCTCATCTGAATATTTTGGTTTTCGATTCATCCCCCAAGAACACATTGCCTCCATCATATCGCTCAAACTCACAAAACCATTTTCTACATGGTGTCACATGATAGGATTCTCATGAGTCAATCAACCAAACACCTTGATCTGATTGTGTACTGGTCGATGCCAGGTACACTTCACCTCCCTTATCTAGGGTCAAATTTCTCTCATTCAACTGCTTCTCAGCAGATCTTGTGTTGACTTCCATCTCCCTTGATTTACAATCCTTTTTTCAATGCCTTATTTACTTCATTTCTGTCATCTTCTTGTTGAATGAACTAGGGATTTAGATATACCCTTCGACTTAGACTTTCTACAAGAGAATTTGCATTTATCTCTTTCAATTGGTTGACCACTCACCACTAAAGAATATTTGGTTGATCCTTCCATGTTCTTTCTTATCATTTCTTCTGACAATAGAGAAGAAACCACATCTTCTAACACTAGTGCGGTTGTAATACTCCCTATAGCCACGACTAATCTATCCCAAGTGTCTAGAAAAGAACATAGTAGGCTAATACACTTCTCCTCCTCAATGATTATAATATCCATAGACGATAACTAGATTAAAATGGAATCAAACACATTTAAAATCTCAGTCACCAAACTACCATCACTCATTCTCAGAAGATACAGTTTCTTTCTGAGAAAAAACTTATTTACCAGAGATTTCAACTTGTATAAGATTTCCATATTGTCCCACGGTTTCTTGGCTAGATATTCACCTGATACATTCGTTAGCACCAAATCTGCAAGACAAAGTCAAATCATACTTCTTGTTCTTCTCTTGAGTTTATCCCATTCTTTCGTCGACATCCTTATCCACTGGATACCTAGACAAAGCGTTGCCAAATTGTTCTCCATCTACAAGAAGATCTTCCATTTTAAGCTTCCAAAGCTCAAAATTATGGCCATTGAATTTTTCTATCTCTATTCTTGAACTACTCGTCATTCTTTACCATCATCTTTAACACAATTTATGACTTACAACTTTTACTGTACCTAAGGTTTATCTCTCATATTCAAGATTAGTAAATCAAGATCTAATACACACTTCAAAGCATAACACAACCCTGATACCACTTGTCAGAGTTGAACTTCGCTCTGATACCACTTGTCTGGAAATGAGATACACTTCCACACTAAGCCTAGCAGAAGAAAAGAATAATTTAATCAAGAACATAAATGTCAAAGAAATCACACAATACACAAATATTTTACCCTAGAAACCCAAACCAGGAAAACCAACATTCCTTTGAGCGTTCTACTCTCTTGTTGTCTTATTCAATCTAAATAAAAGGTTACATGTCTAACATTGGTCCACACCCAAGACACAATCGACATCACACCCTTTTTCCTTGCAAGAAAAAACATGTATCCAATCTGACTTACATCTGCATGACCAAAAGCCTACATCTAAATATTTTTCTAAATAATGGATATCCTATGATTCATTGATTATTATCCTTTTATGGCCTTACAACACACCTCTTTATAGGATTTACACCAGGAAAAACCCTAAAGATTTGGTACCCAAAATGGTTACAGATCCATGCATATTATTGGCTACAAATTCCATGAATATCAGGATTCTGTTATAGTCGACTCCAAGTCGACTACCAGTCAACCTTCATTTGGTCTTCAGTCAGTCACCATATGCTCGCTTGTCGACCTCTTGTTGGTTGACCTCTTCAACTTGTTGTCGATGCCTTTACCATGTCAAACCACCTCAACCTTCGACTTCAAATTTACCTGTTCAACTAACATACACCTTTGACTTGTTGTTGATCTACCTTGACCCTCGACTTGTTGTCGATCCACCTCGACTTCAACCTTCAATTGATCCACCTTGAGTAGACTTTCACTGCAAATAATATAACAACCCAAAATGAAGTATTGGAGAATGTAGAAGGGTAGGAGGCTTATTCTTTCATAGATGGATTTTCAGGGTACCATCAGATCAAAATTTCACAAGAAGATAGGTATAAAACTACTTTTTCGATAGAGTGGCGAAGTTATCACTACATAGTGATGCCCTTTGAACTAAAGAATGCAATTGCAGTTTTTTCAAGAGTTTTGGTTGCAACGTTTAAGAAAATTATTCATAAGTTCCTTGAAGTGTACTTAGATGATTGGACTATGTTTAGTCTATTGAAGGATCGCATAGAAGTACTCAGGTTAATGTTGGATAGGTGTAGACAATGTCATATTTTGCTAAACTTGAAGAAGCGTATTATTTTCACACCTTTTGGAATTTTGTTGGGCCATGTGGTCTGCAAACAAGGATTATCAGTAGATATTGCCATGGTTACAATGATTCTAGATTTAAAACCACCTACATCATTCATACATCTGATGGAAACTCTGGGTCACACGGGATATTATAGGAATTTTATCAAAGGTTATGCACAGATTACAACACCTACAAAGAAGTTATTGAAGGAAGAAAAGTTCCAATGGAATGAGGACTATCATAAGGGTTTGGAAACCTTAAAATAAAAAATAGTGACCATGTTGATATTGATTTTTCTAGATTGGAACAAGTAATTCCATGTTCATGTAGATGTGTCGTCCATAGCTTTGGGTGTAGTATTGTCTCAACCAGGGGAAGGAGACATAGATCACCCAATTTATTTTGCAAGTAGGAAATTGTCCATAACATAGAATAATTGTACTACAACTGAATGGGAAGGATTGGTAATGGTATATGCACTGCAAAAGTTTCAACATTATTTATTGTGTTCTCACTTTAAGATGTATA
>ML808262.1:53368-71209 GCA_009831015.1 Picea engelmannii
CAAAGGCACATTTAGACTCAGGAGTGTGCAATAGAGGCACGTGCAGGATTGCAATGCATAGTAATAACATACTTAGATGAGAATAAATAAGGGTATTAAAGAAAGAGAATAAAGAAAATAATAAAGAAAGAGAAGAAAGAGGGTGAAAAGGAAGGATAGTAGTTCGGCATGCCAAAAGTAGAAAGATGCACAAAAGAAGGAGGAACAACAGTCAAAGTGAAAAAGAAACATGTAGATGTAAAATCAGGAAACACAATCCCGAATAGGGAGCTAACATGAGTTGTCATTAGTCAGAAAATATGTAATTGGGTTTTGGGATAAGGAAAATACGGTTTTGAGCCCTACAATCTATGTATAAATATGTAATGGGTTGGGAATATTAGGAGTTGTCTCATGTTTGTTCCATTGGGTTGAATTTTTATGTTCTATGTTCATATATTGTTGTAAGGAGAGTGAGAGAATAGGACGAGGAGGAAAGATTCTTTGTCTAAGTGGAGAAATAGAGTTGCAGAGAGAGAGAGGCTTACACTACAGAGCGGCTAGCAAATATGGAGAGAGAGATAGCATAATATATCTATTGTAATCTCAGTGTGCAATCCTGAGAAAATTACATAAAGAAAACTAAAGAAGCCATCCGTTGTGGACATAGCCTAAAGTTGGGTGAACCACGTTACCTACTGTGTCTACTTGTATTTTATGTGACTGATAATGAATATTCCCTTCATGTATGTTCGATTAGATATGTTTCTTACATAGTCACTATGCGCTATGTATGAATGTTACAGTAGATGGTTTATGTTGCAATCTGCAATATAATGGTACTATATAACTAAATTTAGTAAGTAACCAAGGAATAATAAAAGACGAGATAATGCACATTGAATATATAAGTAAGAATGATTAAGACGACCACCTCCCATTCCCTCACTACTGCAAAAACTCGGTTCCTACAGCCTCAGTAGATTCCTCGGGTGAGAATTCACTTACATGCAGGTGATTCCAAAAGGATCGTTGTTTGAATATTTGTGTTGGTTAAGATAACTTGATGCTAGGGTCTTATAACCACACAACAACAAATGGTTCCATTTTTGGGACCCAGAATCTGTGATTGAGGGAATGTTTTGGAGGCTGAGTAAGAAAGAGATCTCATAATGGCTAGAAGGGAAGGAACATAAATTTTCTAGGAAAGAGAATATAAACCCTTGGATGCACAACAAGAAATGGATGCAAAGGTATGTGTACACAAAGTTGCATGAGATTTTCTTTGGCGAATTTTTTGTTATTTTGACTGAGTGGTTAGAAAGATTAGTGGAGAATACTAGAAGGTAACGAACTACAACACCAAGGAACTGGACTCTTGAGTTGGTAAGGAAACTAAATTGTGTAAGTAATAATACTTCACGCATAGTTGATTTTTGGTTGGACAATATATTGGGAGGTTATATTATAGAATTTTCAGTGGAATGTACCTAGTCATATAGTGTTGCAGAGAGGGATTTATTCAAGGGTATGCGTGGAATTTTCATGAAATATTTGGGTACATGGATAAATATGTTGGTGTGCAACAAGTGTGTGATGACAATAGAGTGTGATTGTTAAGGGTCTTCATGCACATAGGGGAATCGGGGGATGATAAGAGGATAGTATGAAGGCAGGAAATAATGAAGGGAGAAATGAAGAAGGAAGGGAGGGATCGAGGATGCATAGAAATAAATAAGTTGTATCAAAATAAGAAGATGAGTTTGGAGTATTTCACAGTGGAAGGAGGTACAAGAGGTGAAAGACTATGGCTAAGAAAGGAGAGTTGCGTAGTCCAAATAAAAGGAGAGGAAGAGGAGTTCCATTCCAGGCCTATAGACTGGATCCTGTGTCAAATCCATGACCCCATGTGGGTCACCACAATCTGAGGTAATAGTTGAATATTTATCAAAAGAACTTGTAGTTAGCAGGGGAAATTATAATAGTAATAGTTAGAGTAGTGGAGGCAGCTTGACGAGTCATATTTAGCCAGAATCACCAAGGGTAGGTGTTACATAGAACAACATGGAAGGGGTAGAAAACACCTTGAGACTTCTTGAGTTCTAGGGAGTTGGGTCGGAGGACCTTGAACAACATTTATTTGTATGCAAGACAATTTGGGCTGCAAACAATGTCCAAGATGAGGTTGTAAATATTGTGCAGTTGGGAACAACCTTCAGAGGCCACACACTAGTCTAGTACATGAAACTACATAGTAACACACCTATGGGACAAGCCAGGACTTTAGTAGAAATTAGACAAGCATTGTTGAAGGAGTTCAAGAAGCCAAAGTCTGAGTCATAGTAAATTATTGAGCTAAAGGAAATAAAATAGGTACAAACTGAGTCAGTATGGGATTTTGATCAAAGATTCAAGGATTTGATGGGAAGGCTAATGTTTCAAATCCTAGATCATCAACATAGGGAATGGTTTATTGTAGGTCTCTTACCACACATTTGTTGTCCATTGATACAACATAAAATTGCATCATAGCCTGAAGCTTTGGAGATTACAATGAAGTTGGAAGAATACCCTATAGGAGGGAGTGGAAGGATGGAACAAGTACATATGTATTTAGCTTCCTTGACAATTCAATTGGAAGAAATCACAAAAGGAAAGGAGAAACGAGAACAAGTTTGGTGTACTAAGTGTAGAACTGAGAGCTACCACAAGGACAAATGTCCATAATTCGTGCAATATTTGGAGAATCAATCACCTAATCCATTAATAGGAGGGGGATATTGTGAAATATGTAAGAAATGGAGACATCATCAGACTGAGTTTCCATTACTTCATAAATATTAGAGTGCGCCAAAGAAATTATTTTGAAACTTTTGCAAGTCAATTGGACACGAAGAGATGGATTGTTGTGAATTCGATTTGATTAGAGAGCACACTTCAGATATGTATATATTTGAGGAGGAGAATGTTACAATATAAGGAGGAGGTCCACAGTATAATAATTTGAGAGGCTTTAATCCAGGAAACATAGGAAATATTGCTAGAGGTTGAGGAAGAGGAAATTTTGGTAGAGGAGGTATAGGACCGATAATATGTTACAATTGTAATCAACTAGGAAATTTAGCTCGTGACTTCCCAAACCCATGTAAAACTTGCACATATTGTATAGAATTGGACCACATGATAAAACAACGTCCTCAACTACTCGCAAAGTGGCAGGCAATTGGGAACCAAAACCAGAGACCAAATCAAAATGCATAGAAAATATCAGCTAAAAAATGTAATGACAACCTTTAATAGTCATTTTTACACATGGAGGTACTAGAACATGGGATGATGTGATAAATGGAGGGAAGCAGGTTGAGCAATGGGTAAAGAAATCAAGAGGACCTATGCCAAAATTTGACCCTCGACAGGGAAAGGAGACGTATCAGAGGGAAAGAAAAGAGATAATAGGACCGGATTGGGTGGCATCAACATCATCTACACCTCATGTCAGTGATCAAACTATAATAGAGAAACCACTTGGGAAGATAAGTACTTTAAGAGAATTCCTAAGAAGTTTCATAGAGTTAATGAAAGATGAAACTGAACTGAATTCATTATATGAAATGATTGGTCATTGCGGGAAAGATAGGGAAACTCCCATTGCACAAAGGGTATTGAATTAGTTACTGCACAAAAAGAGGACTAATGAAGAATTCATATTAAGTGTGTAGATTTGGGAAATATGATGTGGATAATGTTATCTTGGACTTGGGTTATGATGTGAATGTGTTACCAAAGAAGACATGGAAGATGATGGGGAAAACCAAGTTAATATGGTCTCTTGTTCAGTTAATATTAGCAAATGAACACAAGATAGTACCAATTGGTCGATTAATAGGAGTACATGTGAACATAGATGGAGTGCACAATGTAGCATACTTTGAAGTCATTGAGATTATGGATGATAGTCAACCATATCCAACACTGATGGGACTTTAATGGTCCTTTGATAATCAAGTGATCATGAATTTGAAGAGGAGGTAAATGATGTTTGAGGTAGGATACTTGAAGGTTACTGAACCATTGGACCCGAAAGAAGGAAAAAGATACATACAACCAGTGAGAGGAAACAAAATTGACAACCTATATAACATGACAACGTAGATGGATGGTTATGTTAACCCCACTGTGGATGTTGTGCTAAGTTGGAGAATTATCAATTCATGTGAATCAAATTCAAAGGAAGGTATGGAACATTGGAAGTAGAGGATGCATTAAGTATCAACTAGACGATGTGCGTGCATAACCCAATCATTGCATTGAATTGGAACAAATTTATGTGATTCACACATGTATGATGGATTGATTGACAAAAGCTCATTTTTAAAGGAATCTGAGTTGTAGGTACCTGAACAACAAAGGATATTGGCACTGGATGTTGTATTGAAATCTACTCCAGCCAGATGGTGGGTTGCACACAAAGAGAGGATGGAAGACTGGTTGCAGTTTCAAAGACTAATGAACATGATATTTGGTATTGATTCAAATAATATTGTACATAAGTATATAGGGATAAATTACCCCACAGTTCATGTTGAGCAGTGCAAAATCATATGGAGTTCAGTATTGAAGAATGAATTGATTCATAGATTTATACATATATTGGATACAATTCCAAAGAACTGGTATCTAAGGATGGAAATGTACAGAGAAACAACAAGTTGTGATGAGTTGGTTAAAAGGTTATGAATCTCCACTAATAGATGCAACATTACAAGTTATTTGAACCAATATATTCTCATAGGAAGAGTGGATGGAGGTGATACATGTGTGCAGTGCGCACAAAGATTCTATGATTGCCCATGAATTACTGGAGTGTTACAATGTTGTGAAAGAATAACAAGATGAGGAACATCCTAGGAATGTGAAAGTACTTGAAACTGAGGGGGAATGTGCAGTAGAAGGTCCAAATCTTGATTCTTCTATGTATACACAACTAATAAAGATGCAAAAAGTAAACATTGGGATGATAGAGAATCCAAATTTTATGCAGATAGGTGATTATTGGAGTGAAGAAACTGTGGAGAAGACTGCAGATTTATTGCACGAATATCAGAACCTATTCCCAACTACATAATTAGAAATGAAAGGGATATATGGGGAATTATGCGAGATGAAGATCCCTTTGAAACCAGGTGCTAAAACAGTGCATAGAGACCCTACAGGTTAAATATTAAGTGCAAAGAGAAGGTGAAATTAGAAATAGACAGGGTGTTGGATGCAGGGATCATTGAACCAGTGGTGGAATCATAGTGGATAAGTGCAATGGTGGTACAAGACAAGAAAATAGGAGGAATCAGGATTTCCATAAATCTGAGGAATTTGGATGATGCATGTTTGCATGGTCCATTTTCAACATCGTTCATAGATGAGATACACTTCCACATTAAGACTAGCATAAGAGAAGAAGAAATTATTCAAGAATGTAAATGTCAAAGCAATCACACAATACACAGATATTTTACTCTAGAAACCCAAAATGGGAAAACCAACATTCCTTTGAGTGTTCTTCTCTCTTGTTGTCTTATTCAATATGAATAAAAGGTTACATGTCTAACCTTGGTACACGCCTAAGGCATAATCAACATCATACCTTCTTTCCTTACAAGAACAACCCTGTAGCCAATCTGACTTACATTTGCATTACCAACAACCTACATCTAAATATTTCTCTAAAGAATGGTTATACTATGATTCATTGATTATTATCCTTTTATGGCCTTATGACATGCCTCTTTATAGCCTTTACAACAGGAAAAACCCTAAATACTTGGCGCCCAAAAATGGTTACATATCCATGTAGATCATTGACCAAAAATCCCATGAATCCTAGGATTCTTTTATAGTCAATTCCAAGTTGTATTTCCAATCGAATGTTAGTTGTCCTTCATTCGGTCACCATATTCCCACCTATCAACCTCTTGTTGGTTGACCTCTTTGACTTGATGGTGATGCCTTTACCATGTCGAACTTTCTCGACCTTCGACTTCGACTTTACCCAGTCTCCTAACCTCGATGTTTGACTTGTTTTCTATCTACCTAGACCCTCAACATGCTATCGATCCACCTTGACTAGAATTTCATTGCAAAGAATATAACAACCGAATATTCTGCCACTTGTTGTCTTCTTTGCTAAAACTAGGAGATTCCTGAACTTTTGTTCACAAACCCAGGGAAGAAATTCCCATTGCCTCTCTGCACCAAGAGAACTTCACAACACTCACAGACTTGGTCAATGAGTCTGCGATGTTTTCCAACATGTCATGTCTACTTTATCAAGTATCACCTTGTTACTTTCCACCATATCTCTTATGAAATGGTATTGTACATAAATGTGCTTAATATTTAAATGATAAGTAGGGTTCTTTTCCAGAAATATTGTGCTTAGACTATCACAACTTACCTTCATAGCTCTTTGTTCAAACCTGATTCCTTAACATAGCCTTTTCATCCATACTTCTTCTTTGCTTCGATGAGTGGTTGCCATGTATTCAGCTTCTATTGTTTACAAGGCTACGAATTCCTATCACTTTCTCATCTAGTTTATTAATCCATCAAACATATTGAATACACATCCATTGGTCGACCTCCTTCGATCCATATCTCCATCCCAGTTGACATCGACAAATCCATGTATATTTAGTTTACCACTATCACCTCTAGGTATTCCTTGGTAGCATATAGAATAGTCCTCCGTGCCACACAAATACCTGAATACTCTCTTTACAGTTGTCTAGTACTCCTTTCCACATGTCGACATGTACCTACTCAACACTCCCATTGCATGGGAAATGTATGGTTGAGTGCATACCATCAAATACATTAGACTACCAATATTACTTTCAAAGGGAACACGTGCCATGTCCTCTATTTCTTCCCGTGTCTTTGGAAACTGTTCAGCAATTAGCTTTTCTCCCATAGGAATTGGAACCTTCAACGGTTTGCAATCCTGCATGTTGAACCATTTTATAATTTTTTCAATATACTTGGTTTGATTCAACTAGATATTTCTAGTGGCTCAATCTCTCTTAATCTCCATTTCTAGAATGAAGTTAGTTGCACTCAGATCCTTCATGTCGAACTTGGAGGATAGTTTCTTCTTCACCTCCTTTATTAAATCCATGATGTTTCCAATCAGCAACATGTCATCGACATACAAAGCTACATATATGAAATTCCCACCTGCTTCCTTGGAATATATGCAGTGATCATCTTTGCTTCTCACAAATCCCAAACTAAGGATGTATGTGTTGAAATTCTGGTATGACATTGTTGGTGATTGCTTTAGACCATAAAGGGAGATTTTCAATTTTCACACCAACTCTTTCTTACCCTTTACTGCAAATCCTTCAAGATGTTTCATATAGATTTATTCTTCTAGGTCCCCATGTAGGAACATTTTCTTCACATCCATTTGTTATATTTCTAGATCAAATGTTGCAGCCAGAGACATTAGTACTCTAATGGAAGTTATTTTTTCAACAGAGGAAAAAATCTCACCGAAGTCAATTCCCTCGACTTGGGTATAACCTTTCACTACTAGTCGAGCTTTGAATTTATCAACTTGACCTATGGCATTCATCTTCTTATTGAATACCCATTTACTACTGATGATATTTCTTCCACTAGGTAAATTGACTAAATCCCATGTCTCATTATTGTGCAAGGATTCCATCTCTTCGACCATGGCATCCTTCCAGAGTTTAACCTCTGCCGATTCCATTGCCTCACCCATAGATTTTGGCTCGTTATCGATGGTAGTAAACACAAATACAAAACATAAGTTAGGAGAACTATACCTTTGAATGGGTTTTCTTAATATTTCTGACCTTTTTACCAACAGAGTCTGGTTTTCCACCTATTCCTCTGATTCAGTCGACTCATCTGAATCATATTCTTCCTACCGCAGTTCAAATCTCACCGTCTCAGGATTATTCTTGGCCTGAACAATTTTATCAGGCTCAGACTTACTTTTAACTTCTATGTATACCACATCTCGATTGAAATTTTTTCTCATTTATGTAACATCCTAGATCTTATATCCTTTCATTGCTTCTTTATATCCAATGAAAATACATTTGAATGCCTTATTGTCCATCTTGCTTCTCTTTTCCTTGGGAACATGCACAAATGCATCACCGAAAAATACTTTGAGATGTGCAACCAAAGGATTCTTACCTGACCATACCTCATGTGGAGTTGTGTCAGCTAGCGTCGACGAAAGAGACATATTCACTAGATATCTTGTAGTTTTGACTTCCTCCACCCATAATTATTGTGTGATCCCAACACCACTGAGTATGCTCCTTTCCTTTTCCATCAACGTTCTATTAATTTTCTCAACAACTCCATTTTGTTGGGTGGTATATGGTGTGGTATTTTGGCATGTTATGCCACACTTCTTTCATAAATGATCAAATTATTTTCCACAAAATTCACCACAATTGTCAGTTCTCAACACCTTAATCTTCTTATCTGTCTATTTTTCTACAAGATCTTTAAACTCTTTAAATTTATCGAAAACCTTTGATTTCTTCCTCAATAAATATGTCCATGTCTTCCTAGAAAAATCATCTATGAAGGGGACATAATACAGGGATCCACCAAGTTAAGGCACTAATACCGGGCCAAACACATCATTATGCACTAATTCTAGAATCCCATTTTCTCTTATCACTCCAGATGAAAACCTCACTAGACTTTGTTTTCCATATATGTAATGTACACAAAAGTCGAATTCTAAACCACATTTAGGAAAACCTTCGACCATACCTTTGTTTTTCATGGCTCGAAGTTATTTTTCTCCAATGTCCCATCTTCTCGTGCCACATCATGGTTGGGTTGATTTTATCATGTTTTGTTGAGTCGGTTTGTATCGAATCAACCTGAGTTCAATCGAGTTGAGTCAAAGTTGATTCAAATTCAAGAGAAATGATATTGTTGCATCCATTCGAGTCGATATTCCCTAACAACTTATATAGGGTTCTGATCTGAACTCCTTTCATTAATACCATAGCACCTCTAACCATATTGCATGAAGCATTATGAAACAGAGTGTGCACTCCAACATCACTCATTTTACTGACATATATCAGTTTTATTTCCAAACCCAGAATGTGTAACACACCTAGAAGGAGAATTTTCCTCTCATACTATAGTATTAGTTGAAATCTTCCTCATCTGAATATTTTGGTTTTCGATTCATCCCCCAAGAACACATTGCCTCCATCATATCGCTCAAACTCACAAAACCATTTTCTACATGGTGTCACATGATAGGATTCTCATGAGTCAATCAACCAAACACCTTGATCTGATTGTGTACTGGTCGATGCCAGGTACACTTCACCTCCCTTATCTAGGGTCAAATTTCTCTCATTCAACTGCTTCTCAGCAGATCTTGTGTTGACTTCCATCTCCCTTGATTTACAATCCTTTTTTCAATGCCTTATTTACTTCATTTCTGTCATCTTCTTGTTGAATGAACTAGGGATTTAGATATACCCTTCGACTTAGACTTTCTACAAGAGAATTTGCATTTATCTCTTTCAATTGGTTGACCACTCACCACTAAAGAATATTTGGTTGATCCTTCCATGTTCTTTCTTATCATTTCTTCTGACAATAGAGAAGAAACCACATCTTCTAACACTAGTGCGGTTGTAATACTCCCTATAGCCACGACTAATCTATCCCAAGTGTCTAGAAAAGAACATAGTAGGCTAATACACTTCTCCTCCTCAATGATTATAATATCCATAGACGATAACTAGATTAAAATGGAATCAAACACATTTAAAATCTCAGTCACCAAACTACCATCACTCATTCTCAGAAGATACAGTTTCTTTCTGAGAAAAAACTTATTTACCAGAGATTTCAACTTGTATAAGATTTCCATATTGTCCCACGGTTTCTTGGCTAGATATTCACCTGATACATTCGTTAGCACCAAATCTGCAAGACAAAGTCAAATCATACTTCTTGTTCTTCTCTTGAGTTTATCCCATTCTTTCGTCGACATCCTTATCCACTGGATACCTAGACAAAGCGTTGCCAAATTGTTCTCCATCTACAAGAAGATCTTCCATTTTAAGCTTCCAAAGCTCAAAATTATGGCCATTGAATTTTTCTATCTCTATTCTTGAACTACTCGTCATTCTTTACCATCATCTTTAACACAATTTATGACTTACAACTTTTACTGTACCTAAGGTTTATCTCTCATATTCAAGATTAGTAAATCAAGATCTAATACACACTTCAAAGCATAACACAACCCTGATACCACTTGTCAGAGTTGAACTTCGCTCTGATACCACTTGTCTGGAAATGAGATACACTTCCACACTAAGCCTAGCAGAAGAAAAGAATAATTTAATCAAGAACATAAATGTCAAAGAAATCACACAATACACAAATATTTTACCCTAGAAACCCAAACCAGGAAAACCAACATTCCTTTGAGCGTTCTACTCTCTTGTTGTCTTATTCAATCTAAATAAAAGGTTACATGTCTAACATTGGTCCACACCCAAGACACAATCGACATCACACCCTTTTTCCTTGCAAGAAAAAACATGTATCCAATCTGACTTACATCTGCATGACCAAAAGCCTACATCTAAATATTTTTCTAAATAATGGATATCCTATGATTCATTGATTATTATCCTTTTATGGCCTTACAACACACCTCTTTATAGGATTTACACCAGGAAAAACCCTAAAGATTTGGTACCCAAAATGGTTACAGATCCATGCATATTATTGGCTACAAATTCCATGAATATCAGGATTCTGTTATAGTCGACTCCAAGTCGACTACCAGTCAACCTTCATTTGGTCTTCAGTCAGTCACCATATGCTCGCTTGTCGACCTCTTGTTGGTTGACCTCTTCAACTTGTTGTCGATGCCTTTACCATGTCAAACCACCTCAACCTTCGACTTCAAATTTACCTGTTCAACTAACATACACCTTTGACTTGTTGTTGATCTACCTTGACCCTCGACTTGTTGTCGATCCACCTCGACTTCAACCTTCAATTGATCCACCTTGAGTAGACTTTCACTGCAAATAATATAACAACCCAAAATGAAGTATTGGAGAATGTAGAAGGGTAGGAGGCTTATTCTTTCATAGATGGATTTTCAGGGTACCATCAGATCAAAATTTCACAAGAAGATAGGTATAAAACTACTTTTTCGATAGAGTGGCGAAGTTATCACTACATAGTGATGCCCTTTGAACTAAAGAATGCAATTGCAGTTTTTTCAAGAGTTTTGGTTGCAACGTTTAAGAAAATTATTCATAAGTTCCTTGAAGTGTACTTAGATGATTGGACTATGTTTAGTCTATTGAAGGATCGCATAGAAGTACTCAGGTTAATGTTGGATAGGTGTAGACAATGTCATATTTTGCTAAACTTGAAGAAGCGTATTATTTTCACACCTTTTGGAATTTTGTTGGGCCATGTGGTCTGCAAACAAGGATTATCAGTAGATATTGCCATGGTTACAATGATTCTAGATTTAAAACCACCTACATCATTCATACATCTGATGGAAACTCTGGGTCACACGGGATATTATAGGAATTTTATCAAAGGTTATGCACAGATTACAACACCTACAAAGAAGTTATTGAAGGAAGAAAAGTTCCAATGGAATGAGGACTATCATAAGGGTTTGGAAACCTTAAAATAAAAAATAGTGACCATGTTGATATTGATTTTTCTAGATTGGAACAAGTAATTCCATGTTCATGTAGATGTGTCGTCCATAGCTTTGGGTGTAGTATTGTCTCAACCAGGGGAAGGAGACATAGATCACCCAATTTATTTTGCAAGTAGGAAATTGTCCATAACATAGAATAATTGTACTACAACTGAATGGGAAGGATTGGTAATGGTATATGCACTGCAAAAGTTTCAACATTATTTATTGTGTTCTCACTTTAAGATGTATACAGACCATTCTTCACTAAAATACTTAGTGAAGAAGATAGTGTTGTGGAGGAGAATATGCAAGTGGCTACTAATATTTCAGGAATACGATTTTTAGGTTGTTTTGAAACCAGGGAAGTTTAATGTAGTACCTGATCACATATCATGCATACTATCAGGAGAAGATGCAGGGAATCTAGATGACATCTTGTCAGATGCACAATTATTTTTAGTTAATATGGTGGATGACTACGTCACATGTATCATACAGTTTCTAAGTACATGGATGGCATCATCAATAATAAAAGTTGCGCAGAAGAAACAATTAGTCGTTAAATAAGCAGAATATCATCTCATTGTAGGGAACTTATACAAGTTAGGTGCAGATGGAATATTTAGATGATGTGTGTTGGAGCATGAAATTCCTATGATACTCACAAAAACACACTAAGGAATTGCAGAAGGAAACTATGCAGGAAAAGCGACTGTGAAAAATATTTTGTGCGTGGGGATATGGTGGCCCACACTTCATAAGGATGCTAAAGGATATTTTCAGGCATGCAATGTATTTCAAAGATTGGAAAAGCCATACAGGATCGACGAATTCATTTGCACCCATAGGTTATGTTGCAAGCATTTGATAAATGGGAAATAGAGTTTGTGGGTCCAATCAACCCATTAGCAAGAATATCAAGAGCGAGGTACATAATCACTATGACGTAGTATTTGACCAGATGGGTAGAAGCAGAACCAGGTCACATACTCCACCCTGGAGACTATTGCACATTTTCTATTTGATAATTTAGTCACATGATTCAAATTTATGTGCATATTACTCAGTGATCAAGGAACACACTTCCACAATAATACAATTTCATCATTGACTGAGGAATTTCAAATTCATAACTAAAAGAGTATATTGTATCACCCTTAGGCTAATGGGACAGTAGAATATTTTAATAAAATTTTGGAGAATGCCTTGACAAGGATTTACAACATAGGGAGAGATGATTGGGACTTAAGGGATCCTGTAGTTTTTTGGGCATACAGGAATACAAGAAAGAATTTGATAGGGAAGACACCTTCTAGGTTGGCCTATGGGAAAGAATCAATGATGACGATGGATTTTATTCTACCTAGCCCGTGTGTTGCAACAATTACTCATATTTCATATTCTGGCACAATAGAGGAGATATTGTCACAACTTGTACAGCTTGAGGAAGATCAGTTTGTTGCAGGCTTCCATTAACAAGTTCAAAAGGAAAGGGAAAATGCATGGCATGATAGACACATTAAATAGAAAAAGTTCCAAGTGGGAGACTTAGTATTACTCTATGATAGTAAATTTATGCAACATCCAGGAAAGTTTCCAATGCATTGGTCGAGACCCTATGTAATTCAACATATGACAGAGGCAGGTGTTGCGCAGTTGGAAACTTTGAATGGAGAAGCCATGGGAGGCATGGTGAATGGAAGTCGGTTGAAACTCTATAGAGATGGTAGACCATCAGTGAATTAGGATTAACTATGTGAGAACACATGTTTCATAGTAGTTGTACTATATTAGGGAGATACAATACATAAAAAAAGGGTATAAAAAGGAAGAAAACAAATAAAAAGGGGAAAAAAAGAAAATACAGAGGTAAACATGAAGAAGTATCACGTAGAAAAAGGGAGTATCACAAAAATAATGGAAAAAATGTAGAGACAGTTAAGTGGACACAAAATTCAAGAGCGGGAGAAAAATCATTATGGGAATTAAAGCATGGAAATGATAGTTAAAAATCCACAAATGACAAAGTGTATTGGAAAAGTGTAGGCATAAATAGAAGGCACCACCGAGAATCATGATATATTGGTAGTATGGGGAACAAATCCAATAGAATATATGACAATAAAGGAGTAATAAATTAAGCATTCATCACACCATTGGCAGACTAGATAGTTAATTCAAGTACAAAGGGACATAGACAATTGGCGAAGGGTAAAAAAAGTCATAAAAGGTTGACAAGGATTGGTTATTCTCATTTAGAGTTGCATGAAAGTAAAAAGGAGCCTAGAAATGCATAGCAAAGCTGAGAAAAACCCCAAATTCAAAGCAGACTTTCACTGGTCACCAGGCTACAAAAATGGCACCATCAAAAGAAATAGTGAATGTGCCAAATAAATTTTGAACACGAGCACAACCAGTAGAACCAGAGGTTGAGGATACCCCAGAAGAATCATCGTCAAAGCCGAGGTTTCCCTGAGACTACATCTCGCTAAGGAAGGATGATTCCCCACCAATAACATTGCATAAGACTCCCTACTATGAGTTGGTGATGCCTAACATCACAGAAGGGGTCATCGTGGATGAAGACATGCTATGGAGGGTGCCATAACTCAAATATGAGTACCATGATATTACAGACATGGTGAATTTCCTTGTACATGTGTCTCACCACTACTTAGAGCTGAGGACATACCTAAAATAAAACCAGAGCATATATGTGCCAAGGGTATGGGCAAGAGGATTAGAGTGAGTAGGAATACTAAACATGTTCGACATCCCTCATTTTTACAAGAGCAACGAGGTAAATGAATGATTCAAGTTTCTCTTAACTTATGTGCATGGAGGATATTTGTGGTTGGAAAGGCCAATTTCGATAGATACAAACTTGATTGCAAGGATCACAGGATTACCAACACAAGGACAAGATCTAAACTCATTATTCACAGATAAGAAAACTAACAGGGATCTGTCAGAGATATTGAGGTAAAAATTTCATACAGTTTGAGGCGTGCACAGATTCGATCTGTCCAGCATATGCAACCCAACTGTAAGGCTTGCAACACAAATATTGACATGAAATATACTATGGAAGTGAAGAAAAGATCAAGTACTAGTAGGAGTGATAGTTGTGGAAGATAAGTGCATCGAAGGGACTTCCATGAGCTGAGCACCTTATTTACTGAACCAATTCCCCCTCAATTGCATAGAAGCACAGGATAGGGGCATGGAATTTCATTATCTATGGTTACTAATTTTGATTGCATTCGCAACATGGGAAGAACTGGAGGACGTGCATTTCTTGGGACTCTGAGGTAAGCCATGTTTAGTGACTAAGTACCGCAACTTCTGGTACACAACTAATAAAAGAAGATAGATTGACAACAATGTTGAGTTCTTCCTATATGGTGAAAGTATTCGGCACTATATCAAGAATACACCATGCATTTCACAACAACTAGTAGACGTGTATACCCCCGTTATGTAGTTCAAGGCATACTGACAACATATTTATGTGTGGGCGAAAAGGGACCCAAGAGAAGAATGGGTCCAGATGAAGTATAAGGTCATCGAAGAAGATATACAACTAATTATGTAAGATTGGTATCCATATTGGAATATTAAAGCGAATGAAATAGAGACAAAACACCAGAACAATGACGCAGATGGATAAGGTGATGACTAGGGTAGAGATACAGAATATGAACAGGAAACAAGATCATCAACATGAGAAGCACAATCCATAATCCCAAGAGTAGGGATGAAAATAAAATACAAGGGAAAGGGTCCAGTCGAAACTCCGCGCAAAAAATGAAAGCGCACAAGGCACCCCCTGTCTATAATCTGACATATGACGACATGGAAAAAATCGGCTATCAAGTATGATATGTCATAGAATAAGCCATTGAGGAAGCAACAAAGAAGCAATGAGAACTGCATCAGCAAGTGCATGCATAATTAACACAATTGTAGCAACACTTGGAAGCAACTAGAATAACACCATAGCATAGATAAGAGGAAGGATTGTCCACGAGTCTGATGGAGGAGGTAGAGGCTTCTAATCGATTCCTGACCAAATTAGTAGTCGAGCACAAAGTGCTAGAGATCCATATATATGCATTTGAGTTCTCGAAACCTGAACTACAAGAATAGATGAAAACACTGAGTCAACTTAACATACTAGTGTCACAAATGCCTATCCATGTACTACAAAGATTGTACGTAGGAATTATGCATGATATCAGGCTCCGCACAGATTTAGAAACCAAGGAATTGACTAAATCAACATATGAGAGGGATGAAATGCAACAACATTACACAACTGCTTTGGAAGAAAACAACGAAGTTGAAGAAAAAGTGGAAGGAGTGATGAAGGAGAGGAATGAGGCATGGGAAAGGGTCATGAAAGCCTTAAAAGAGAAGGACGAATCCGATAAAAGGTTGCATAATTTTTTACTATGTTTTCATTGATGTCAAAGGATTGATGTCAAAGGGTTGATGTCAAGTGGCGTCATAGTGATTTGTTGTCATTGATGTCAAGGTTGATATCAAAGGATGTCGTATCATTGATGTCATTTCATGGTTTATAGTAAGTTGTATCATTGATTTCATGTAATGGTTTATAGGAAGTAACAGATGGATGAACTCCAAAGTGGTCCTCTTATGGTGAAATCCCTCATGGGAAGACACTTTGCAAAGTCCAAATGGTTAAGTGGTTGAGTAATTCTAGATGTGTGGTCATGAAGCATGAAGTTGTCTGGAAGAAACTAGGTTGAATAATATGTCAATAGGTAATCATACGTGGATGTATGGATAGTTCTCAACATTCCGTTTCCAGTGATATGTGGAATTCCACGTGGTTCCTCACGGTTAGGGAGATATGGCTTTGTGAAGTTGGAAGCCACAAAGAATGGTCAAGAATCCCCTAGTTGGTTACAAGTAAATGAATGAAAGGGTAAAGTCATTGTAACAAGACAATTCAATAAGCCGTAAAGTTAACTAAAGTGGTCCCAAAGTGCTCAAGAATCCCTAAAGTTAAGGAAAGTGGTCCCAAAGTTAAAGAAAGAGATTCCATAGAAAAAGTATAAATACACCTCAAGAAGTCTCTCATTTGTAAACACAAGTTCATTGAATATATATATAATTGATCAAGTGATTCTTATATAATTTAACCAAGGATATATGAGGCCTTTTTTAGAGGGAAGATGAAGTAAAGAAGGGAGAAATTCCAAGGGAGGATGAAATCTTGTGAGGATGTGTTCTAAGGTATGTTATTTACAGGTCACCTTGCCATTTTTGCTATAACTATTTTTTTAGAACGATTTAAATATTAAAACTTTGAGGACATTGATGAGACATATCAATCTACCTGTGGTAGAAATTTCAGCTTATGGGTCATTGTAGTTTTGGAGATACACTCTATGGAAGATATGGTTTTTGGCTAGTCCTGGAAGTAGTCTCAAACAGGTGTTCTAGGTAAAACAATCATAAATTCTTCATAGAAGATCCAAATTCAGTGAGACAAAATCCATTGGATAGATTAAATTCCTTCGTATCTTGGGTGAAAGTTTCATATCTAGATATCAAATATTATACGTGGGGAATTCTCTACAAGTTCTCTCTCTAGAATAAGCCAGAATTTAGCAAGGTCTACCATTTTTGCTATAACTCCTCTTCTAGGATGTTCCAAACAGTGAAACTTGGAGTAATTGTAGTGAAGATACTTAATAATATTTTGTACAAGTTTCATACCTTTATTCATTACAGGTACAAAGTTATTCCTGTTTAAAGTTAGTGTTTGTGACTAATCCAAACACTAGTCCCATGAGACTAAGGTAATGTTTGATGAAGATGCTATTCTCTTGTTGCTGAAGTTAAGGAAGGTCTGCAAGTTTGTGATCACATACACTATGTGTGCTACAGATTTACATGTATGTTTATATGCATGTTTTGAGCGTTAGATGTTGATGATGTTATGGTGTATGGCATGATTGAGACATATCATGAGTGATATGGTATATGGTTGAGGCACATGGTTTGAGGAGCATGCTGGATATTGTGCACATTATTTGAGATATATTTTTGGTATATGTATGAGG
>ML808262.1:80001-93477 GCA_009831015.1 Picea engelmannii
AGTGACTAAAAGATTCGCCAAAAAATTATATATACATATTATATAATTGATAAAATAGCCTTCAATTTTTCCTATGTATCATGGAGATTCGTCCATTTATTATACATATAAATTTAGGGGGGGTTCTTAAAATCACCCCTGCTTTGGACACATTTCCTTAGTTAAATTTAAATGAATGGCCAAAGGTGTACTAAGTGGTTTTTCATTCTTCATTCTAAACCTCTCCAACACCTTCTCTATGTACTCACCCTGAGACAATGTCAATTCGCGATTTTTCCCATCTCTTGTTATTCTCACACCAAGGATTTTTTTTGCAGCACCCAAATCCTTCATCACAAATGAATTAGCTAATTTCTTCTTGAGAAAATTTATATACTGCATATTAGACCATGCAAAAATCATGTCATCTACATACAATAGCGAGATAATATAGCTTCCATTTTCTATCATTTTGAAATAAACACAGTGATAAGAATGACATCTACTATAACCTTGTTCTATCATAAACCTGTCAAACTTCAAATACCACTGCCTTGGAGCTTGCTTTAGGCCACACAATCTCTTCTTCAACCTACATACCAAATTCTCCTTCCCTTTGACCTCATACCCCTGTGGTTGCTGCATATAAATCTCTTCCTCCAAATCCCCATGGAGAAAAGTTTTTTTGACATCTAACTGTTCAAGATGAAAATCTTCTACTACCACAAGACTTAAAATAGTCCTAATTGAATTCATTTTAACAACAGGAGAAAATATTTCATCAAAATATATACCTTTCTTATGTAGAAACCTTGTACCTTTTAACAATAGTCTAGCCTTGTACCGTTTTTTTCTTCCATCTTCTTCCTTCAACTTGTAAACCCATTTATTCTACAATGTTATTTTTCCTGCAAACAAATGAACAAAATCCCAAGTCTGGTTATTTACCAAGGAATCCATTTCCTCTTTCATTCCTTGCTCCCACTTCTTTTTGGTGTCTACCTGCATTTCTTCTTCATAACATCCTGGTTCACCAGAATCAGTCAACAATCAAAATTACAATGAAGGAGAGTATAGTTCAGGGGGTCTACTTAACCTGGTAGATCTTCTAACAACACTTGTAGGATTTTGAGGTACCTGTTGATCCTATTGTTGTACATTTTGATTTTCTGGTACCTTTGAAATTTCTTTTTCAGTGATCTCATCAAGCACTATGTATTCTGGTTTTTCTTTTTCTCATTTCTTTCCCTGCAACTGATCTTTGTACATGACCTTCTCATTGAATATGACATCTCTACTCCTAATGATTTTTTTTATTTTCATTATCCCATAAGTGATAACCAAAATCATTAACATCATATAAATAAAGGTACACTTCTTGAATTTTTCCTCAAGCTTTATTCTATTTTCTTTATCAATATGGACAAATGATTCACAACTGAAAGTATTCAAATAAGAATAGTTTACCTTTTTACATGTCCATTCCTCCTCTGGAATTCTACCATTCAAATATCTTGAAGGTTCTATGTTTATTAAGTAAACAACAGTATCTACACCATCTTCCCAAAACTGTAAGGGAAAACCAACATGCAATCTCATACTCCTTGCACACTCCATTATTGTCATGTTCATCCTTTCTGACACACCATTTTCTTGTGGTGTTCCTGGAACTGTCTTCTCTCTACGAATCCCATGGTATGAACAGTAATCATCAAACTCCTTTTTGAAATATTCACCTCTATTGTCTGATCTGAGACACTTCAACCTTTTTCCTGTCTCATTCTCAACCAAAGCTTTCCATTTCTTAAAAGTATAAAAAACATCATATTTTTGTTGAATGCAATAAACCCAATTTTTTCTAGTTGCATCATCAATAAAAGTAACATAATAACGACAACCACCAAGAGATGATACCTGAGTTGGGCCCCATACATATGTATGCACAAGATCTAACCTTTCACTCTTCTTTTCTTTTTCGACTCTGAGAAATATGACTCTCTTTTGTTTTCCATAAACACAATGCTCACAGAAATCCAAATCAATTTGTTTAAGATATGGCAACAAATTTCTTTTGTGAATTATCTGCATCCCCTTCTCACTCATGTGTCCAAGCCTATGATTCCATAGTGTTGTATCCACTCATGTATAAGCTAAAGAGATAGAAGAGTCAGTATTACCAATACATAAATACATTGTACCTACCTTCTCTGCTTTTGTTATCCCCAATGATCCTTTGGTGACCTTCCACACCTTATCTGTAAATATGGATATACAACCTTCACTTTCCAATTGCCCTGTTGAAATTAGATTTTTCCTTAGATCTAGAACATGTCTTACCTCTTTCAACAACCATTGGTTTCCATTGCTTTGCTTTATTTTTACCTTTCCCATTCCAACAATTTTTCATGGTGCATCATCACCCAAATGAAATTTTCCAAAATATTCTTGAACACAATCTAGAAAATGTTTCCTATGGGGTGTGGCATGAAATGAAGCCCTTGAATCTACTACCCAAGACTCAGAAATATTATCTACAGAAAGAATCTAAGAATCTTGTAACACATCACCTGTTACATTTGCTTCCTGATTTTTCTCATGTTGTCCATCTCTTTGTTTCTTTGGAGCTCTACAATCTTTCTTCAGATGTCCTTTCTTCCCACAATTGCATCACTCTATCTTTCCAAATATGGATTTGGATCTACCCTTCCTAGAATTATCACATTTCTCTGAGCCCTTTCCTCTATACTTTTGTCTTCCCTTGTTCTCCATGTTTAACGCATTAACTGATGTCTCACCTATGTTTTTCTGTCCTATTTCCTCACTAAGGATAACACCAACAACATCATCAAATTTTAAAGTGTTTGAACCAGAGACAGATTTACTTACAGCCATGACCGATTCGTTCCATATTTATGGAAATGAGCACAATATTAGAATATCCATGACTTCATCATCAAAGTCCACTTTTATAGAACTTAGTTGATTAGTAACCGTATTAAATTCATTTAAATGATCTGCAACAGACCCACCTTCTGACATATTTATATTAAATAATCTCTTCATTAGAAATAACTTATTGGACACCAAGAGTTTTTCATACATTTTAGTCAATTAATCCATCAGCTCCTTCATTTTATTTTCTTTTGAAACATTGAAAGATATCGACGCTACCAAGCTCAGTCATATCGTTCCTAGTGCCTTTTTATCAAGAACCTCCCATTCTTCATCCTTCATGGTCATTAGCTTCTTTACTATTCCACCCAATGGTAGGAATAGATAATTCTGGTATAAATAATATTCCATATGCATCTTCCATAATTAGTAGTTTTGGCCATTAAATTTCTTGACCCTAAACTTTCCATCTTCTGCCATTTCTCCCACTCAAACCAGGAACCCTCTTTTCTTCTGAGTTACCTTTCGCGTTGATACCAGTTGTTAGAAAAAACAGGATCGTAGAGCAATAAAATAAAACAAATGCAGAAATAGAACACAGAAGATACACAATACAATAGAGACACAGATAGACGTGGTTCACCCAGTGTGGGCTAGGTCCACCCGAGAAATTTCCACGTCCTTCCTTTATTATTATCTAGCAAATGAAGGGATACAACCTACAACACACCCGCTGTAACTTCCTCTTCTCTATCTCACAATCTCCTCACTCAGAATACAATATTTGCAATAATGCATAGCCACAATACATTTCTCTCATAAAAGAGTGTTTCCTTTTAGGGAAAAAAACCCTAACATAAATTCTACCATCAGATCTGCGACCTTATAATGAATGGTCCAGATTTACTCTGAAATTACAATATACATTTACAAGGCAATTTTGTCTTCGGGGGCCCGCTTTCCCACGGACCTCGCAGAGGGGGTAACCCCCCTCTGCACTCCCTTGTGTGGATGAGTGTACATTCTTCCAAGTTGTAAATTCTTCATGGGGTATAAACACGGCTAAAAACAAAGACCTCTGAATCAGGAAGATAACCAGGCTCCACAACCAACATTCTTGGCATATGATTGAGGCACTTCATTGATGATATCTTATGATATATGGTATGGTGTCGATGTACATGGTTGATATACATGATTCATGGTACATGGTTGATGGCATTGGTTGATACATGGTATGGTATAGGATTGGTACTTGGTATGGTGTTGATGTACATGGTTGATATACATTATTCATGGTACATGGTTGATGGTACTAGTTGATACATGGTATGGTAAAGGATTGGTACTTGGTATGGTGTTGATGTACATGGTTGATGGTTGAGGCATATGATACAGGTTTATTGCATGGTTGATGCAAGGTTTGGCACAGGTGGTGGTGCATGGTTTATGCATGGTTTGGTACAGATTGATGTGCATGTACATGATTGGTACATGGTTGATGATACAGGTTTGGTGCATGGTTGATGCACTTGTTGATGGTACATGTATAGATTGATGCCTGGTTGATGCATGGTACAGGTTGGTATAGGTTGTTTCCTGTCTACAAGTTGGGTCTTGTACTTGAGGGTTGGATTCCTCACATCTCAATTGGTGTTGTGATCTACAATTTGGGTCTTGTATTGAGAGTTGGTACTCTTTTCAATTGGTTATGATAAACCCTGGAGATTGTAGTCTCATGTAACAACACAATAAAAAATCTTACACATATATATGGTGTTCTTTGTGTTTATTATGGTGATGGTTTAATGTTCTCTATTATTGATGAATGGTGTTGTTATATTCAAGTAATTAATTGTGAATGAATAATAATATTTAAAGTGGTTGCTAAGTAAGTTTTGAAAGAAGTGTAAAAATATCCCTACATTGATTCACCCCCCCTTCTCAATGTGGTCGGTGTGTCCAACACATAAGACACAAGTGACTATCTAAAAGTTGTATAAGGAAACTTCAGAAGTACCATTAGTAGACGAGGCCACCATGGAGGAACAAGTCTTGAGAATCGATGAAGTCAACAAAGGATTATACACAAGGATTGAGGACTTGTGATTGCACACAACGCCAAGAACACTGCCAGAAGAAAGGGCAAGAAGAGAGAGAACATTGATGATAGTAGTAGCAAACATCAATAAGATGGAGGAAGAATGTGAAAAGATTTGTGAGGAAAGTGCACAGATCAAGACCAACCTGGTAGAGGATCCATAAATGAAGGCTATGGAAACCAGATTGAGTGATGTGCGGGAAAAGGCATAGAAGGATTCGAAGAGCATAAACACTCTCTCATTGGCTGAATGAATTGAATCCATTTTGGCACAAAAGAAGTCATATGATGAAATTGAAAATTTATGGGATCAGTAAAAGATCCTCCAGTAGCGATTGGGACCGCTGCAAGATGAGTAACTAAGGGCGATAGGAGAGATGGAAACTACACAGGGAAAAGTGAAGCAAGCAAAACATGACACAAATGAGAAACTCACGACCCTGACTGCACAGGGTGTAGAGGAAATTTTGGGAACAAAGTCATAAATAATAAAGGATGTTGTGACAACAAAGGATGCCTCCCAAAATTTCATAGAAGTATGGAAGAGCATGCAATAGGACTGAGTGGCTCAGGACGATCCATAGGTGAGTTTTGGGGGCCTATTGGATAGGAAATTTGGATTCAATTTACCGGAATTTTGGATTCAGTTTCACTAAAATCCTAAGTATGGAGGATATGTGCAATAGAAGAAGAAACAAGACAAGGTAGGAAAACAATGCACAACAAAGGCACATTTAGTCTCAAGAGTGCGCAGTAGAGGCACATGCAGGATTGCAATGCATAGTAATAACATACTTAGTTGAGAATAAATAAGGGGAATAAATCAAGAGAATAAAACAGAGAAGAAATCATGCCAAAAGAAAGGATAACAGTTTGGCATGCCAAAAGCAAAAAGACATGCAAAAGCAGGAGGAACAATAGTTGAAGTGAAAAAGAAACATGTAGTTGTAAAGGTAGGAAAATCAATCCCAAACAATGAGTCAACACAAGTGCTCATTAGTCAGAAAAAGATGTAATTGGGTTTTTGGGATAAGTAAAATAGGGTTTTGAGCCCTAGAATTTATGTATAAATATGTAATGGGTTGGGCAGATTAGGGGTTCTCTCCTATTCGTTCGATTGGGTTGAAGTTATTTGTTTTGTGTTCATAGAATTTTGCAAGGAGAGTGAGAGAATATGTTGAGGAGGAAAGAGTTTATTTTTGAGTGGATAAAGAGAGTTGCAAAGAGAGAGAGGCGTGTATTTCATAGCGGTTAGGCGAGGTGGAGAGAGAGATAGCATGATATATCTATTGTAATCGTAGTGCGCAAGCCTAATACAATTAAAAAAATAATACTAAAGAAGCCAACCATTGTGGACATAGCCCAAATTTGGGTGAACCACGTTAACTATTGTGTCTACTTGTCTTTTATGTGATTCATCATGAATATCCCCTTTACATATGTTATATTAGATCTGTTTCTTACATAATCATTGTGTACTAGGTATGAATGTTATAGTAGATGGTTTATGTTGCAATATGCAGTATAATGGTTCTAAATAGCTAAATTCACTATGTAACAAAGGAATAACAAAGAAAGGGTAATCCACAGTGAATAGATAATTAAGAATGATTAATATAACCACCTCCCAATCCCTCACTATTTCATAAACATGGTTCCTGCAGCCCCAATAGATGCCTCGGGTGAGACTTCACTTGCATATAGGTAATGACGAAAGGGTCAATGTCTAAAGGGTTTTTTTTGTTAATATAACTTGAACCTAGGGTCTTATAACCACGCGCCAAAATTCATACATTGTATATGCATGCTCCATGCTCTTTACTTTCACTAGTTTTCTAATATGCTTATATCGAAGGGAAATTGCATCATTGTCTAGGAAATAAAATGGCATTGCAATAAATTAACACGCCACACTTTGAAAGAAATATAAACATGCTATGGAAAGTAAATGCACTTGAAAAAGTAAAAGACTGTAAAGGAAATCTAATTTCAAAAATAAATAAATAAATTCACACAATAGAATATGAAAGTCTGCCTAAAATACACAACACTATGTTCTATTGGAATGGATCCTACCTCCATAGAACAAAGTGTTGATATTAACCTACATTCATATTAATTTGAACACATGTTGCTTCTACAACATACACCAAATATTCAAAGATGAGGATTCTCTTTGTATTGACAAAATAATTCTTACAATCTCGTGTTGAGTGTCTTCTTCTCCAAAGTATTGATGTCCTCCCAAAATAGAGATGTCAATCTATTTTATACATGAAAATTATCATCTAACAAAATAACAAACATCTAACTATAGATCCACTTGAGAATAAATGAATCTCAAGTGGTTATAATCATTTTCCAACTTCATAGAGTTCACAACTAAATATTGCAAATGATTTCCAAAATTCTTTCTAATTCTCAATCAATTTAGAATGTCATTGATTGCCAAATTTGTAATAAACTGTGTGGGTTATAAAACATTTCCCAAAATATGTTCAAAACAACTTCTAATTGTGTTGGACCTCCTAGATCCATGGCATACGAATGAGAGACCTTTGAATTTGTTACAAACCACATATGCACACATGAGCATCAACAATTCACCCCTCTTTTATCTCTAACAATGAATACCACAAATGGAGGAAGATTTGAGACAACTGTTAATCCATGGGAAAATGCTAAGATATATCTTCAGATAATATAGTTGTAATTTCTCCATTCATAGAAACTCGTAGAAATTTTTTACTTCGATGGATTCATAGCATTTTCATCAAATGAACTATCCTTGCCCAATTAATTTTGAGACACATAAATATGTAGAAAAATGGATTGGCACAAGTGGGTCTATACAAATACACCTTCCAATTATTAAACCGATGGTATGCATATTTTAGTATCTGATACAAGTGGCTATGTGATTTTTGGTGATTGATTTTTACATCAATGGCATGCTAAATATGCAACACATGGATCTATAGAGTTCTCTAAACTTAGCCATTATTCAAAAGTAAATACAAAATGCACTACTTTCCCTAATGTTAATCATAATTTCAATGAAATACCAAGAAATGCAATGGAAAAACACCTTGAGCCTAAATCCAACATTTTAGCATTAAAAGGGACTAACAGAGTGTTATGGGTAAGCGAAAAGGGTTTATAAATAAGGGAAATACAAGGGAAAAGGTGATATAATCATGCCAAAATAAGGTCTCATCATTCTCCCCAACTGAAATTGTTACATGTCCTCATGAAAACCTATACCCTTGTATCTCTATTATAAATTCAAATGAACTAAGATGTAAGGACCCACACTAAATGATGCTTATATTTTCCAATGTATAATAACTAAGTCTGTTGTCAATATTTTTCCAGTTACTTTGATTGTTCAACAAAAAATTGTGTTGTTAAAATGTATCAATCTTTTTCCTAGCAACATTTTGAAATCACTTCAAATAATGGTTGGTCTAGTTTTCAAAGTCTACATTTCACATCAATGAGTCATCTTGAGACATGTATCATCATTATGTTATCCAAGCATGAATGAGAAATTTATTATATGATCCATTTAATGATATATCATTTGTGGACCTCTTGAACAATTTTGGAGGTCATGTTTGTGTTCAAGAATGGTTTGTGGCTGCTACAATTTCAAAGAATTATGTATAATAGATCTGTAGCAACTTGATGGATCCATTACAAATATTATTGGCGATATGTTATAAGCATTATTGGTGAGTTGTAGCAAACATTACCGATGAGTTGCAACAACTTCTATAGGCATGAGAAAGGTATGATAAATAATTTATTTCTCATAAAGTATGATATGGTTATTTGATTTTTTTTGTGGGTGTGTATATCTCAATTTAATCCTCCCTTATACCAAAAATATTAAATACATATTTCACAGATCTTGTGATATGAAAAAATCATTATATGGGTATTTGTAAATTGTGTTGATGGAGTTGCCAAAGAAAATACTAGTAATTGAATGTTCCATGATTACTCAATTGTATATCATCATTATACAACTTAAATGTGTGAACCAATATATTCCTTAGTGAACCATTGAAATAAATCAACCCTCATACCTTCAACTATTGATGAGCAATTGATGGAAACTCATACCTTTATCTAGACTTTAATTCCTTGTGATTTCCTTTATGTTCTCTAATAATTTTGAAATAACATTCTTCTTTCTTCTACAACAACTTCTCCTAGCATATTCGTATTCTTCAATAGTCTCCTCATCTTGTCCATGTGTGTCAGCTACTATGTTTCCTCTACTGCTAGTTCTTGTGCAACATTAGTTATTTTTCTTCTACTTCTTCTATTGGTTCTTGTGGAGAAATAATGAATTATTTTATTTTACTATTGGTTCTTGTGGAGAAATAATGAATTATTTTATTTTACTATTGGTTCTTATGGTGCAACAACAATGTCTTTCTTGATTTGGTTGCCTCAACAACTTTTGTAGCATTAGTATATCTAGTCCTTCTCTTTCTTGGATATTCTAGGGGTTGTGTTGGAATGGATTTGGACTATGATGTTATGGTCCAAACTAAGTGGTGAAGGTTTTGTATTGAACAAGGGAAGTTATGGCATGGTCATGATAGGTAAATCCATAGTCAATGTCCCCACCCCCCCAACTAAATAATTTTGTTTTTATTTGCATCCTTGGAAAACTAAAAAAAATGGTAAGGAAGTAGGACAGATGTAAAAACTAGGGAAGAATTAAGTGACTTTCCAAACACAAACCCATATCATTCAACAAATCTAACAATTAATTAGAAATAAAAATCATATATCCACCTACCTGAGAAGTTCATGACATTTGCAGCAAGTATATAACATCCCAAGAAGAAAGGGGCCTGAAAAGAAAAAACATAGTTCTCTTTTTATTTGTTGTCTTGATTGATTTTGTAGTAGGTTGTTCATAAGCTCTCATGGCAAGCATTTATGTAGAAAAAAAACTTGAAAAGTCATATGAAGGACTGTAAACAATATTTCCACCTAGTTATAAGATGTCTTCATAAAAATTTTGAGGGGAGACTTCTTCTGGAGCAGCTTGCTCTAGACTATAGGTTCTCATGGAGCAATAGTCTCTTCCTCCTGGGGAGTTTTTGTAGTTTCTTTCTATATTATTGGTTCTTGTGTAGCAATAATAGGGCCTTTTGAGATTGGTTCTTGTGTAGAAACCTCAGGTATTGTAGGTGATTATTCTTGTGTAGTAGCACCTATTTCTTCTCCCTTGCTAGTCGTGCCAAATGCTTTAGCAACAAAATCCCTTGTAGTTGGTTATTTTGTGGTTACCACAAGGCTTGTAGGTGTTGGTTCTTATGTATTAGCACCAATGTTTTCCTCAAAACTTGTTATTTTTGCTTCTACTAAAATGGTTGATCTTTTCCTTCTTTTATTTGGAACCTATAGAGTGGCTATTGAAATTCTTTTTTTTCTGGAACCTCTTTCTTGTGATGAGCATGAACATGTAACTTTTATGGAAACATAAGAGATTTCTTCAAAACCTGGGGCATGGTATGATTTTTTTTCTCTGAGAGTGAAAAAATATACTATAAATAACACTATGAAGTGTTGCTAAAAATAGAAACATGCTACAGAAATATGTAGCACAATATTATATGTAAAGATGAAGGAAGTGCACTAAAACAAAATCAATAGTAGGAAAGAAGAAACAAATAATCTAGTGGAATGGTAGAAACATATTCTTAGAAATATTTATTCAATAATAACTAAAACTCGAAATGAGGTAGGATATCTATATAGCTCAACATTGTAAGTGTGTTGATTTATTTTATTGTGTGGGTTAGAAGTGGGTGGATTGGGAATTTATGGAAGTTTTTGTGGAGTAAAGAGGTGGGTTGAAGTTTGATTTGGTAGAAATGATTACATGAATGATATTCATATAAATCTATAAGGAAATTTTTTTGTTTTCAATGTTAACCACATGAGCAAAGGAAACTTCAATGAATTTATCATGCACTTTTCTTCTAATTACCCTTGAATTGGAAAAAACAAAATGCATTGGCATACCATGCTTCTGCAACAATAGAGAATATTAGGTCTTCTTGAAGGAATATTGTGTTGCAATCGTACTACTAATGAATAAGGATGATGAGCAGTGTTGAGGAATAAGGATGATGGATCATTGGCTCTCTTGCTTCTATAACACTATTTGTTGAACTTGTCTTGTTATCTGTAGCACTTGTCTTGACTTTTGTAGCATTCTTTTTTAAATATGCTCTACATGCACAACCAAAATCATCCATGTGTTCATCATCACAACCTTGTAACATACTACTCAAATCACATGAAAAATTCCATTACTAATCTACAATTATGCATAGAATGAAGAAAAAATTCACAATCTTTGGAAAGTCATAATAGGTGATGGATGACATACTTGTTGACTTGGATTCATGGCACCAAACTTGATGATTGGAACTTGCAACACTACTTTTTATGACTAGGAATCATAATAGTCATTATACATCACTACATGTGCATATCTGTAGAAAATGGTGATACTCATGGATTCATAGCAAAAAAAACTCCAATGCAAGGATAGAATATGTAGCAAATGGAGTTCTATAACAATACATATCTTCTACAACATGCCATTCCTTTGAATTTAATAACATGCACATGATCTGTAGAAACTTTATCTATAGGTTAGACACAAAAGACACCATTTCTACCAAATGTACTATGGAATTTATTAAAATGAAAATTAGACAGTGGTATGGTTATTCAACAAGTGAGGATCCACAGGAAACAATAAGAATATTTGTAGTAGTGATCAAGGATCTACAATAAATGAGGACAGGACTTGTAGAAAATGGGATCTATAACATTTCTTATCTTCATCAAACAAAATCCGCAATAGGGTAGATAGGATGTGAAGTAAACAAGGATGCACAACAACCAATATGCATAGAAAATGATGATAACCAGTGAAAGGAATTTGCAATAAGGTTGTATATGTGGTAATATGCCAGGTTTTGTAGCAATTGGTGAAGTGGATCCCGCTAGGTTCTATACAAAATGGTGAAGTAGATTCCACTAAGTTCTGCAACAAATAGTAGAATAAAATCTACAAAACTTTGTCACAAATAGGATCCACAACAACCTAACCCAACATGATTCAATTCTTTATTTGTATTTTACTATGTCCATCTACAAATTTATGAAAAGTCTTGGTGTTGGTGGTTAGTGGCTTAAATTCTTTTGTATAAAGTTCCTATGAACTTGAAATTCAGACATGGCTTGTTCAACATTACATGATATTACACTTTATTTTATTTGGATGACTTAGTGACATTCCCTTTTCATAAAATATTGGTCATAAAAAATCACTCCTTCATGGATTGACCTTATTGATCCTTCTATGACTTGAAAAAAAAACTAGCATTTGTCTACAATAAAAGGTGAGATTATGGAAAAAGAGAGGTGTATATATTTTTTTTCTTTCAATAAGAATAATTTTTTTTTGCAAAAAGTGCATATAAAATAGATCTAAAAGGAATACATAAAATAATTTCCATTTTTACTTGCTAAGGAGTGGTGGTAATCCTAGATTACCCGACAATGTTTTGATGACATTTTTTTCATTTGATGTTCACTTGGAGTGATTCAAAATATATATTAAATTATATTAATAGATATATATCTAGTATAAATAAGTTTTTAAAGTAATTTTAAATGATATCTCAAATATGTTGAAGAATAGGGTGTGAGACAAAATTGTTTATGATTTTCATCTTGAACCAATAGTAAGTATTTTTGGCATAATAATCCCATATGGTGTCAGATTGACATGATTCTAGTGGGATACAAAAGTAAATTCATGTATATATATTCAATAGAAATAGGTTTTTAAAACATGAATAATTGATGTGTCAAATATGTTGATAAATAATCTAAGAGGCAGAGTTTTAGCAGTAAAAATTTTAGATCGATGGTCACTTTTTAGGATGTAACTTCAGTAAAAATTTTAGATTGATGGTCACTTTTTAGGATGTAACTTTTCCATCCAGTGTTCCAGTGTTGTATTGATATGATTTCAGTGGGAGATTAAATTAGAATCATTTATATATATTCAATATAAATAGTTTTTGAAAAAATGAATAATTGATATGTCAAATATAAATATAATGATTAAAAATATAGGAGGTAGAGTTTTACAATGTAGTTTTTAGGATAGGAAGTTATTAATTTGGGAATAATTGTTTTTGTATGATATAAAAATGAACTGATTAAGGTTCTTTTGGAAACTACATTCCAATTAAATATACCTTATTAACATGTTTCAAAAATGTTTTCAGTCAGTGCATAAAAATACAACTATCCTAACTCTATTTTTAGTAAGTTCATCAATTCAACTTGCTACATGAATTTTATAAACAACCTGTTTCTCCTAAATTGTGATCTATGCATGTTACATATTGTTGTGGGTGTATATTTCATAGTGGAATTATTCCCTATCC
>ML808262.1:94195-109439 GCA_009831015.1 Picea engelmannii
GAGATTATTATTGTGGGTGGCTCTTATTGCACCACACAAATATTCTAGTAAATTATATCATGAATATATATGAATGCATAACACTTTGTATGAGATGTCACAGAGAAGGTAGTCAACAATTCCTCCTTACTTATCCCCGTACCATATGTTATCTAAAAATTAGTGAAAGACATACTATTGTGCCTTTGACATCTCCCCGACAACGACACCAAAATGATGATATATTTAATTACCTTATTGTTTCATAGAAAGAGTAACCAAATGGATTTTTCATTATATTTTCAACTCGGGGTCCAAATTCTTGCAATATTTTGTGCATTGTATATGTAGGATCCATGTTCTTTACTTTCACTAGTTTTCTAATATACTTCAATGGAAAGGAAATTGCATCATTATCTAGGAAAGAAAATGACATTGCAAGAAATTAACACACCACACTTTGAAAGAGAAATAAACATGGTATGGAAAGTAAACATACTTATGAAAGTAAAATACTATAAAGGAAATCAAATTGCAAAAATAAATAATTCACACAACAAAAAATGAAAGACTGCCTAAACTACACAGTGCTTTGTTCTATTGAAGTGGATCTTGCATCCATAGAATAAAGTGATGTTATTAACCTACATTAGAATTAAATTTAGCACTCATTTCTTCTACAACACACACCAAATAGTAAATATGGGACTTCTCTTTGTATTGACAAAATAATTATTACAATCCCAAGCTAATTGTCTTCTTCTCCAAAGTATTGATCTCCTCCCATAATAGAAATGTCAATCTCTTTTATACATGAAAACTTCCATCTAAAAAAAATAGCAAACATCTAATTATAGATCCACTTGAGAATCAATAAATCTCAATTGGTTACACTCGTTTTCCAACTTCATAGAGTTCACAACTAAATATAACGAATGATCTCCAAAATTCTTACTAATTCCCAATGAATTTATAATGTCATTGATTGTCAAATTCATAATAAGTTATACATGTTATAATAGCTTTCCCAAAATATGTTCAAAATAATTGTTCATAGTATTATACCTCCTAGATATTTGGAATATGCATGGGAGACCTATGAATATATCACAAAATAGATATGCACATATGGGCATCAACAATTCTCCCTTGTTTTATCTCTAACAATTAAAAACACAAATGGAGGAAGATTTGAGGTAACTATCAATCAATGGAAAAGTGAAGAGATATATCTTCAAAAATGCAGCTCTAATTGCTCCATTGGTAGCAACTTGTAGCAATGATTTACTTCCATGGATTCATACCATGTCCATCAAATGAATTGTTATTTCCCAAATAATTATGGGACACATAAATATGTGGAAAAATGGATTGGCACAAGTGGTTCTATAGAAATCCACTTTCCAATTATTAAAACCATAAAATTAATCTTTTATTATCTTCCCCAAGTGACTATGTGATTGGTGGTTGTTGATTTCTGCATCTATGGCATGCTAAATCTGCAACACACACACACACACACACATATATATATCCAAACTAATCCATTACTCAAAAGTAAATGCAAAATTCACTACTTCCCCTAATGTTAATAAAGACTTCAATAAAATAATAATAAATGCAATGGGAAAACACCTTGAGCCTAAACCCATCATTAGAGAATTAAAAAAGAATAATATAGGTTTATAGGTAGGAAAAATGGGTTTATAATTAATGGAAATAGAAGGGAAAAGATGATATTATCATGAAAAAATAAGGTCCCATCAACAATGTAAAATATCTTCTTGTAAATTAGGACTTACTCTATCTTCCATATTAATTTTTTCAGGATTATTTTGCAAACTAGTACCTTCTGAACTATCTTGTTTGTCACATGGTCAAATTTATTTATTTAAATATTATTAAGGGATATATGTGTGACAATTTGAATCTTTATCAATGTGAAAATATATCTCTTCTTGAATAGAAAGGAGATAAGAATACCATTCAATGAATTCTTGTATGGAGGGTTTGCCACTCTCATGAAATATAAAATAAATCTACATAATCCTTGATTCAAAAGCATCAACATATTCATTTTAATCTTCTCATATTTCTTTAAGTTCACAATAAATTTCTTCATATTTATAATTTTCATGAGCAGTTAGAAAAAATTCCATGAGCTACTTCCATCTTATTGGAAAGTTAGTTCTCATTGATGTCAACCCTAGATGTCAACCCTAGAAGAAGTCTAAGAGATGGGTGTATTTGGTGAGGTATCCAAAGTGGTCCCCTTATTGTGTAGCTCTAAGCATGTCCCTCATGGGAACACACTTTGAAGAAGTCTACAAGAATCCCTGGAAATATGGTTAAGTGGTTAAGAAGCCCCAGAGGTGTGGTCATGAAAGCAAAAGTTGTTTGAAGAAAATGAGTGTGAAGGAAATTATAAATGCATGCACAACCCATGTATATGGATATTCCTCATCAAATAATTTCCAATGGTAGGTGGTATGCCATGTGGTTCCTCACGGTTGAGAAGATATTCCCTCTTGAAGATGGAAGCCCCGAAGTATTGTTAAGAATCCCTAAACAATTATAACAAGAAGTGACAAGTCGACCCCAAATTAATTAAAATAAGAAACGTTGTTGCAAAAGAAAAATTACAAGTCAGCTCCATTGAAAAATAAATATTAAGGATATTTTTGGTAAAGTCATCCCCAATGGAATAATCATTAAAAAAAATACAATGAATTTTATTTGGGTCAAGTCGGCCCTAAAAAGCAGGTGTCAGATCTAGTATAAATAAGGCACCTAGGAGTTTATTTGTTACATCAACTAAATTGATTTTTATTTGAGTTAAACAAGGAGATATGAGGAAAATTTCAAAGGGAATATGAAGTGAAGAAGGGATAAATTCCAAGGGAAGATGAAGTCTTGTGATGATGCGTTCTAAGGTATTTTATTTAAAGGTCATCTTACCATTTTCACTATAATTTTTTTTATAGAATGATTCTGATAGAACTTGGAGGTTGTTGAGAAGACATATCAAGGTACTGGTGGTAAACATTTCATCTTTTGGGTCATTTTATTTTTGGAGATACACTCTGTGGAAAATAGGGTTTTTTACTAGTCCTATAACTAGTCTCAAACAAGTGTTATAGGTAAAACAATCATTTATTCATAGAGGATCCAAATTATGTGAGACAAATTTCATTGAAAAGAGTACAGTATGTAGTATTCTTTTCATGAGTTTTTAAATCATATATCAAATATTGAGTGTGTGGCATGTTGTACAATTTCTTTCTCCAGAATAGGCCAAAATTCAAGAAGGTATTCCATTTTCGCTACAACTTTGTTTTAGGGATGATTCAAGGATTGAAACTTGGAGGAATTTTAGAGAAGATATTGAAGAATATTGGGTATAAATTTCATACCTTTATTCATTACAAGTATATAGTTATGTTTGTTGAAATTTAGGGTTTGTGACTAATCCAGAAACTAGTCCTATGAGATTGAATTAAAGTCAAATTAAGATGTTATCCTTTTGTTGACAAAGTTGAGGAAGGTTTATAGGTATGTGATCACATACACCATTTTTCTACATGACTAAAGGTATGCTTTCTATGTGTTCTATTTTTATGGTTATGGTATATGCTTAAGGAATATCTTGAATGGTTTGGCACATGCTTAAGGCATGATTTTGGCATATGGTTTGAGGATCATCTTGGATATTGGGAACATAGTTTGGGATGTACTTTGGTATATGTTTACATGTTTTAGGCACATATTGGTACATGCTTCAATACATGGTTGATGGATGTTATGGCACATGTTTGAGGCATATCTTGGAACATGGTTTATGGATATGGTATATGTTTGTTACATGGATGATATGGCACATTGTCTTAGCATACGATTTGATGCACATCTTGGTGATAGTGTTGGTGTATGATTTATGAGAGTGGATCTGGTCTTATTGATGATGTTATTGATGATGAGGTATCTGGATCAGTGACAGGATGGATGGTGATAGTGATAGGTTGATTATCAGGGACAATGATTATCAGTGGAAGATTGATCATTAGTGATAGGTTGATTATAAGTGGTAGGTTTATTATCAGTTATAGGTTTATTATCAGTGACACTGTCAGTGACAGGTTGAGTCTACACTTATATTTCAAAGCGGAAGGAAGGGGAAAGGAAAGAGGGTTGTAGCCTCCTTCCAATTGGAGCTGGAGAATACAAGGAGTTTGAGATTCCTTCAGGTTGGAGCCTATATATCAGGGATTTAGAGCCTCCATCTAGTTGGATCTAGAGAATACAAGGAGTTAGACCTTCCTTCGGGTTGGAGCCTCCTTCCAATTTGAGCTAGAGAATTCAAGGACTTGTATCTTCCTTCAACTTGGAGCCTGTAAATAGGAGGTTGGAGGATCCTTCCAGTTGGTGCTAGAGAATTTGGAAGTTGGTGCTTTCTATGAATGTAATATTTTATATATAAGAAATAATTTCATGGTTTTCTCCCATTTGTGTTTCCACGTAAAATATTGATGTATTGTGTATCTATGTATTATGTGATGCATTGTTTATGGTTATATGTTTATGATATATTAAATTAAATCATAATTGAATGGAATCATTGATAAGTTAATGATGTGATTGAAATTGGTAAAAAGTTCTCAATATTGATTCACCCCCCCTCTGAGTACTGGTGAATATTCCAACAATTGGTATCAAAGTAGGTCCTGCAAGAATCAATCTAATTGATGGAGATCATGGATAATAGATAAACAGATAATGGAATACCAATGTTTAATGATCATGATGGTCAACGTTATGAGATGTGGAATATAATAATGAAAAAAATTTTACAAGAACATGGATTTTATCTAAGACAATCAGTTGTTACATGATACATCGCTTCAAAGAAACCAAAGACTGTAGCAAAGAAGGAATTGAAAAGAAAAAACAAAATAGCAGTGGATTTAATTATGGAAGGATTACCTGATTCAGTAAAGACAAAGTGGGATAATGTTCATCATCTAAAGAGATTTGGGATAAGATACATAATCTCTACTATAAGGAAAATCCTCTTATCACAAATCCAGAGCATGTTAATAAGGATAAAGAAGATAATGAGACAAAACAAGAAGAACAATGCTCAACATGTTAGACAGATGCAGAAGAATAAGATTGTGAAGAAGGCGTAGTGGATTTCGAAGATGAAATAATCTTTTATTTAGGTGTGCTAAGAAAAGAAAATAAGGAAAACAAGTCCCTCGAGGAAGAATTGAATTTTTTTTATGAAGAAGCCCAAAAGATTATCAAAAATCTAAAATCTCAATTGGAAGAAGCCAAAGTTATTGAGAAACCCTCAAGGATTAGTTGAAAGAGAAATAGTGCTTGGAAGCCGAAATAATATCACAAAGAAAGGAAGAAGAGAAGAGAGAAGAAATTATGATAAGTCATATTAAGGAAAGATCTAAGGACTTAAAAAAGATTGAAACATAATTTAGTCAAGAAGAAAGAAGACTTGAAGAAAAAATCATCTCCTTGAAGACCGAACTTGAAGAAGCAAAGAGAATTGAAGAAGTTATGAAGATCCAGGTGATGAAGAGGGAATAATATTGTGAGAAGATTGAAGGAGAAGTTGTCACATTAAGGGTTGAAGTTGTCAAGCTCAGCAATATCATTGAACAAAGAGGAAGCTCCACACCAATAGTAAAGAAAGTTGAAGAAAAATGTTTCAGGTTGTAGGAAAGGAAGAATGAAGAGAAGGCTAAGAGTTATGAAAAAATCATCAGAGGACCTATCAAGAAGGAAGAATATGAGCCCTCGAAGGAGAACATTTCAGAAATGGAGAAGGCTCGAGAAGAAGATTATAGAAGAGATGGATATCCAAGAAGACCTTCTACCTTCAGGGATCAAACAAGCTTCAATAATTGTGAAGGAAACAAAATAAGAGAAGATAGTGATAAACCAAGGCATGAATTCAGAAGGACTACATCACAAAGAGGATTGTTTACTTCCAGGTATAAAAGTTTTTTTATGGTTAATGTTTTACATGTAATAAATTTGGAAACAAAGATGTAGATTGTAGAGCTTATGGAAGAAATGTTCAATCCATAAATGTTTATGTGGACCCACATATTATTGAATGTTACAATATCCACAACTATGGACACATAGCTCGTGATTGTAAAAACATGCTGAACTCTTCCGTGAATAAAAAAACTGATAGAAGGTACAAGAAAGTTTGGAGAAGAAAGAAAGAACAAAAAGAGCAAGTGAATGAAGTACTCCCAGAGATCATACTCTCAGGATTTGCAGTAGTTAAATATCATGATGAATCTACAATAAAAGAGGAATATGACTCCGCTTCAAAACGACTTCATCCATTTTTCTAAGCCATATGGCTTGGAGACCGTTATGGGGAAAATGATCACAGGAATCTCACTGAACAGATCAGTAAGATATCCCTAGGAAAATCCTAGATATCCTAGACAGGACGGGGTATATTTTTAATGGTTTTCTTATATCTAGACTCAAATATGTGGATTCACAATGATCCTACATAATGGAGAATATTTGCATACCTTTCTAAAGGTGGTCCATCGTATCTCCTGGTTCTTGCAATCCTAGAGTTCCAACTCCAAGATTCACAACCTGCTTCATGTATACAAAAGACACACAAAATCCTCTCTACCTTTCTATTTAGGATTAGAATCCTAGATATAATTATATTTAAACTAGATCTTCAATAATATGAATCAGATCTAAACATTTTCTATTCAATTGCAAACATTCACATGGGAAAACCAAATGATATATTAATTACGACCAAGACATTACATCAATATGACATACCTTGGATGTAGATGTTTTTATTCTTGGCTCCTTACTCCTTGCCTCTCCTTACATATCCTTGGTCATGCTAGGATATAATGACTTATGGCTGAATACCTCTACAGTTTGGTAGCATAACCTTACTCTTGAATTCTTCCTCCTTTTCCCAAGTATTTCCTTTGTTATATAGCTCTTGGAGGAGGCTTGGGAGAGGATTAGAGATATTCTAGAGGCCACTAGAAACTTGAATGATGTGAGTTCCTAGGTCCTAGCCACTAATATCCAACTCATATCTCGCCTCTCGCCTCATAACTCCCCAATTATAGAAACTTGACATTGCCTCGTTGGTTGTAGAACTAGTGTCAAGAGAGTGCATCACTTGTTATCTGCTAGGTGTCCCATGAGGATGCCCAAAAATGGGTAAAAAAGGCTCCAAAAGGTGTGAAACCCTAGGAAAAATATGCATTAGGGACTTAATCCTCTAATGACATCCTCTCTTGCATGTAGGTTGGAAATTAAGGTTGTAATAGAATCCCTAATGTGTGAGGTCGGGAAAGGAATGGATAGCTAAAATACATTACAATAATGTGCATATGAGGACGCGTAAGGAGAGAGAAAAAGATTTTAAAAAACCAAATAAGTCTTGCAATCAAACACCAAGGATGAACATATATATATACCAATCCCATAGAGAGACATACTCGGACTCTGAATGAGCGTGGCCTCCAAACAAAACATTGTGGATCCATGAAATGAAATGATAGATCATGGCCATGAAAGAATACACAGTGGATCCATTTCATCAAGAAGACCATATCCATGAGACAAAACAATGTCAATCTACATCATGAACTCAATCATATCCACCAACAAATATAATGTGGATCTATGACGCAGAATACAGGTGTCTAGAAGACAATGAACACTAAGGAGAGTTCCCCTGAAGTATTCATATACAAGTGATATACTTCAATGCAACTTGGGAGGGGATGTTGTAATGGAATGATGTTTCCCCAAACCCAAGGTCTTCGTCCCAAACCCTGATGGTACGAATATACAACATGTGAATAAAGGAGTTGATGTCGAGCATGGTAGAATTCATCTGATTATCAGTCATTGATGTTTACAATTAACAAACATGAGGGGACACATTGATGATGATGATGGACCCCAAGGTACCTAGTATAATCTAGCGAGTGTGAATATAGGATCTAATATCGAACACTCATAGAATGAATCGATCAGGAGTCAATGATGTAAACCCATTGTCGATCACGAGGAGGCCTTCCACTAAGGACTACATGCTCCAAGGTACTAGATGGTTTCTAGATCTCTCTCCTAGATAATGTGATAAAGTCGATAGGAAGATATCTGAAGAAGGAGGGACTTGATGTATCCCCCGTCAATTGACATGAAACATACATTGGGATATGTTGTGAAGAGAGAGTAGCACGAAGTACAACTAACATAGGGATGGACGACTCGGAAAGTGAACAAAATAGCAGATGGTTGACTCAGTGATGGAACTTCTCTTGAACATATAGCACGGCACAAAGGTAACTTGGAATCAAGACACAATATATGTATGAATATAGTGCAAAAATGCAGGAGGAATTGAAGCACTCTCCATGATGATTGGAAGAGTAACCAATCGAGAGAGTATCTCTAACTCATATTATTGGGACGGCTCCTAGGAAAGATAAAAACCAACTGTATGATAAAGAATCAAACAGGTTCGATGTTCAAGGGTGACTTGATTGACGCTATCATTTTGTGAATAGACCAATGGTGAAAAACCCCCACTCTTCTTTTATTTTGTCCATCTCCTTCATGGTTTAATGAGCATGAAAGAATGACACAAGTGTGCTCAATATCCTTCATGGTTTAATGAGCATGAAAGAGTTACCCAAGTAAGCTCAATGTTCTTTTTTGTAAATTTAGTCTCCCAAGCCCAAAAACGTATAAAAAAATACAAGGGAAAACTCTTCTATCCTAGGTGGACTAGAGTATTCATTTTTCGTAAGTAGTCCATCTAACCTAAAAAAGGGTTAAACTTACACCAAATAGATGTCCTTTCAAACCATTTAATGAGTGTGAAAGAAAATAAGATCACTCAGCAATATTTTCATGTTTAAAAAGTCTGAAAAGAGCTTAAAGGAGACTCGTCGGGAGAGAACAAGTGGCTTAACAACATTCTCCTATGTTATAGGCATGTGGAACTAACCTAAGCAATAAAGAATACAAATGGTACTAGAAAGTGAGGTCCACTCTTAGCAGTGTATTCTCTCCCTGGGAAGGTGGATGCAAAGCGGAGGAAAAATAATGCAAGAGGTAGATGGTCAAGGTTATTGCATAGTGTTAAGCAGGATATGGGAAAACAATGACACAATGGTAGGAGGCATGAAACAAGAAGAAAATGCATAGGTGACCATTAAGCAACACACAAAAATTTGGTAACCCTGTGGGATATGTTCAGAATAAAGAAGAGGAGAATGAGGCTCAATATTCAAGTCATGGCGGGGCTAATAGAGGATTCACGGGCCTATGGGAAAATGCAACATGGGCACCAAATGGAAATCGAGGTGCTAACTAGAGCGCCCATGAAGGGTAGGCACTGTCGAACTAGTTACGATATGAAAAAGAGTGGTAAGCGTCACAACTATATAGGTTCGAACCTAAACCATAAAATTAGCAGTGTGGATGGTTAATAATACAAAGCAGAAATGCAAGGAAAAAACTATCCCTATATGCCAGTTTATGAACATATACCTCAAGTGTAGTGGATGTCGCCATATTCTTAACAAAAGTCCCTAGAATCCTGTCAAGCACATGTAAACTATAATCCAAGGTTAAAACACATAGCAAAATCTCAAAAAAGGAAATTTTTTTTTTTTTTTTTTGATATGATATACGCAAAACAAAAGCACACTCACACCACACACCTATGTACAAGGAAATACTCATCTTGATGCTTTACACCAAGTAGAGCCCATGGCTAGGCTCAAACCAAGGATCCTTTTCATCATTAATAAACTCATGAGCCGATATCAACATTATATGGCTCATCAAACAGGGGCCATGCCACCTAGGATTGAATTTCCACATACGAAGATACTCATTCTGAGTAGTATCGTGAGCTAGGGACGATCCTTGATGGGATCCATCAAGACATAAAAGGGGTGAGAAACATGAATCTTCGATGGAAGGGGAAGTAGATAATTCGGTGCCAAGTTCTAAAAAAGATAAACGAGGAAGAAAAGGTTCAATATTATGGGTTTCACTAAGTGTCCCAACAAATGCCTCCAGTCTTGGATCAAGAACCATCATGTAAACTCTCATTGGTTCCAAACTAAGGATGATGGATTCTAGATGATGCTCATATTCCTTGGGCTTGTCTATGGAAGCCATGAAATCCAAGATGGCCTCTTCTGAAGGCAAATCAATATCTAGGATTTCATGTGAACGTGGAGAGTCAACAACCCATATGAGTGGAGTATGTTGATCACACTCCATATGAGGATGGATTTGTTGACCAATATCAGTGAATGTTGATGGGATTGTTGGATTGACAATATCATCTGCAGTAAGCGGCATGGATGCTCCATATGAATCAATATCCTCATGCCAAGGTACCACCCAAGGATCAAAAGACCCAAGGCATCCACAGGTAGATGAAGAAATCATGTTTATTGGGGAGATGGTTGTAGTAAGAGATGGTGGGGGAAGGGGGAATATACCCATAAGCGAAGGATCTTTGAACACCCCTGCATTGATGTGAAAATAAGACTACATGGTATCACCGACCAAGGGTACATTAGACCTCGCATTGGATCCAAGTTCTGGGGTGAAAAACGCAAGTTCATCGATGGTAATTATTTTCCCTTGGTGAGGGAAAGTAGGACCCTAAAGACCAAGGAGATGAATGTAATCATCTCATAAAACCAAGTGCGCCCGAGTAACAGATTGTATTCAAGTGGTGCATCGACAACCACTATGAAAACAAAGATATTATTTCCACCTAACTCAATGGGTAAGTCGGTGATGATTCTATGTGGTTGGAACATGTGTCTATCAAAGGATTTTAATAGTGTAGAAGACGTATTAATCTTAGGAGATCCAAGGAATTTCCAAAAATAAATTGACATGATGCAAGTCGAGGCTCCTTCATCAATGATTGTTCAGAAGATGTTTTTCCCCATTGTTCGCACTTTAATCTAGGAGGATACTTGATGGGAGAGCCTATTTGTAACCTGATATGAATTAAAGTTCATCAAGATTGACTCTGAGGGATCAACCCCATCTATGGATGATAGCAATGCTTTCCTCTACGCAGGGAACCTTTGGTGAACTTCAAGAACCAACATGGAACAAGGTGCATGGGCCAAGTCTTCCACAATACTGTAATTATGGGAAGCCTGCGTAGTGGTATTATGTGTTGTACGAAGAAGAACACCCTTTGGGGGGCGAAGTGGTGAACAAAGGAATGGATTATCTATATGAAGAGGGCCACTAGGCTGGAAAGAAGATGCAGCTTCTGAAGAATCATGGGAGGGCTCGAGAATGTCATAATTCTTGGACCGTATTTTCAAGTTGATCATGTGGTTGTTGCTGGATTACTGAGAGGGGGGGTGAATCAGTAATAGCGTAATTATAATCCTTTTTCTTCAAATGTTATATCAATGTAGAATTATTATCCAATAATGAGCAGTAAGAAATAAACAATCACACCCATACACAGTACACCAGTGTTTTACGTGGAAACCCAAATCGGGAGAAAACCACAGAATTTTTTTTCTTATATGTCTTGAAGAATTACATGCATTGGAAGCACCAACTTCCTTTGTTTTCCAGCTGCAGCTGGAAGGAGGCTCCAACCCCCTATTTTCTCAGGCTACAACCGGAGGGAAGCTACAACTCCCCAATTCTCTGGCTACAACCAGAAAGAGGCTACAACCCCCAATGTTCTCTGACTACAACCGGAAGGTGGCTACAACCACCTGTCCTGCCACCCTGAAGTAGAAGTAGAATGATGGAACCACTTTCACACTATCACTCTAAGATATACCGCTGGGAACTTGTACCAATAAATCTGAACCATGCATCAACCATGCATCAACCTATACATCAACCTGTAATCAACCTGTACCATAAACAAGTGCATCAACCATGCACCAACCTATAATCAACCTGTACCATAAAAAAATCCATCCAACCATGTACCAAGTATGTACCAATCATGTGTCAACTACTCATCAACTATGACTCATCAATATGTCATAACTCATACGGTTACCCATCAAACAAATGTGGCTCCATTACCCAAAACTGGGGTCTCCAACTTCTCATGGCCATAACTCTCTAACCGTGAGGAATTATGTGACGTTCCACATACCACTGGAAATAAAATGACAAGCACTATTCATCTAGGATATTTTCCCTGACAAAATCACTTTCCTTCATGTCATTATTCCACAATTAAGCATGGGTTCTCTTACTCCACAAAGCATCTTCTCATGAGGGCTTTCACCATAAGGGGACCACTTTGGAGTTCATCCATATTTACTTCTTATCAACCATGAAAAAATAATAATGAGTCATATTTACATCAAACAATATTGGGTCCATTACCCAAGCCTTTGTGATACGGGGCTTTCTTCAAGGGTTGACATCATTGACAACCTACCTTAATCAACAATCTCCCCCTTTGGCATTGATGGCAACACTCTGATGCAATACTGAAATCATATTACTCATTCTCCCCCTGGAATCATGCCTTTGTCCTCTGCATCTAATAAATATGCTCCCCCTGGAACCATGCCTCTTTCCTCTGCATCTGATAAATCTCTCCCCCTTTTTCATCAATGGCAAAGGTATTTTTCCATCTGGGGCTGCTCCCACTGACAAACTATCCTCTTATGGTGCTTCCTTGTGTACATCTAAGACATATAAGATAAGAATTCAAAAAGCATTCATTTTTGGAGTAGAAATAACTCCAAGTCTTTGGCGAAGATATTCAAAGGCTTCCTATGGAAGTGGTTTTGTAAAGATGTCTGCCACTTGTTCTTTTGTGCCCACATACTCAACTCTGATGTTTTTTTCTACAACATGTTCCCGTAGAAAGTGATACTTGATTGGAATTTGCTTCATCTTGGAGTGCATCACCGGGTGTTTTGAGATATTGATGGCACTTGTATTATCACAATATATTGGAATGGGCTCATCATACTCAACCTGTATATCTGTCAAAGTTTGTTTCATCCAAAGAACCTATGTACAACATGTTGTTTCTGCAATATACTCTACCTCGGCTGTAGATAGAGATACTGATGATTGTTTCTTGCTTAGCCATGATACCAAACAATCACCTAAGTAGAACGTTGCTCCACTGGTGCTTCGTTGTCATCAATACAACCTGCCCAATTTACATCTGTGTAGGCAATAAGTGATAGATATTTTCCTTTTGGATACCATAATCCAAACTCTTTTGTTCCTTTGAGATATCTAAAGATCCTCTTTACTACTAATACATGTTATTCCTTTGGTGTTGCTTGAAATCGTGTCACCTGTCTAACTTCATGCATTACATCTGGTCTAGATGCTATCACATATAGTAGGCTGCCAATCATTGACCTATATTGCCTCTTATCTGTAGACTTTGAATCATCATCTTTGCTCAACTTACAACTGGTTTGCATGAGAGTGATAACTGGTTTGCAATCTTCCATTCCGAACCTCTTTAGAATTTCTCTGATATACTTGGTTTGAGAAATAAAAATCCCTTGGTTGCTTTGACGTATCTGAAGTCCCAGAAAGAAGGATAGTTCTCCAAGTAACAACATTTCAAATTCATTATGCACGTCTTTTGCAAATTTTTGGCTTAACCTGTCATCATCACTACCAAAAATAATATCATCAATATAAACTTCAATTAATAAAATATTACCTTGACTTACCTTGATGTAGAGGTTGTTTTCTGCACTTCCTTTTATGAACCCTGCCTGGTGCAGATACGTATCCAGTCTGGAATACCATGCTCTAGGAGCTTGTTTTAGACCATACAAGACCTTCTTTAATTTACACACATAGTCTGTGTTCTCTGACAACTGAAATCCTACTGGTTGTTCAATGTAGACTTCTTTTTCAAGTTCCCCATTCAGAAAAGCTAATTTTACGTCCATCTGATATACTTTAACATTTTTGGAGCATGCATAAGCTAAAAGAAAACGGATTGCTTCCATTCTGGAAACTGGGGCAAATGTCTCTTCAAAGTCAATTTCTTCAATCTATGCATATCCTTTACATACCAATCTAGCTTTGTTCCTTGTAACCTGTCCATCTTCATTCAATTTACTCCTGAAAACCCATTTTGTGTCGATCACATTCTTATTCTTTGGTCTTGGAACCAATTCCCAAGTGTCATTTTTCTCTATTTGATCCAATTCTTCATCCATGGCTTTATTCCAAAATTCATCCTTGCTGGCTTCTTCAAAATACTTTGGTTCAATTGTAGATAAGAGTGCTAGGTGTGTTTGTTATGGTGAACATATTTTTCTTCTAGTCTCAACTCCTGCATATTTGTTTCCAATAATCTGACCTGAAGGATGATTCTTTTGTACTCGTTTGCTAGGTGTCTTTGGAGATACTTGTTGAACTTTCTCTTCTACTTATGTCATATTCTCTTCATCTTCTTCTTCAAAAAGTTGTTTCATTGATTTGTTTTCTTCTTCCTTTGATTCTAGTCTGTCTGTTTCATCAATTGTTACGTTGATGCTTTCCACAACTTTGTTTAATCTTAGGTTGTAACACTTGTATGCTTTCCTTGTACTTGAATAACCAACAAGTATTCCTTTGTCCACACGAGAGTCAAACTTTCTCATTCTGCCATCTTCTCTTTTGATGTAGCATTTGGTTCCAAAAACTCTGAAGTGCTTCACATTTTTTGGTCTTCCTTTCCATAGCTCGTAGGGAGTTTTATCAGTGTTGTTTCTGAGCATTACTCTATTTTGAATGTGAACTTATGTATGCACTGCCTGTGTCCAAAAAATATCTGTCAACTTTGAATCCATTATCATTGTTCAAGCCATTTCTTGTACTGTCTTATTCTTTCTTTCAACAACTCCATTCTGTTGAGGTGTCCTAGCGACGAAGAATTGTATTTTTATTCCATGATTGTTGTAGTAGTCCATAAATTCCTTTGAGGTGAATTATCCTCCATTATCCAATCTTAAGTATTTGATTCTTGAATCCATCTCATTTTCAACCATTTCCTTGTAGATCTTGAAATTTTCAAAAGCTTTTGATTTGTTCTTGAGAAAGCAAATTGCAGTCATTCTTGTATAATCATCAACTAATAATATAAAGTATCTCTCACATTTTAATCCTTTTGTTGTAGTTGGTCCAACTAGATCAGTATGCACAATTTCCAGTGGTTTTGTTGTTGAAT
>ML808262.1:137013-171101 GCA_009831015.1 Picea engelmannii
AGGAGACATTTTCATTTTGAATCATCTTGTACTTGAACATTTAAGTGGGGTAAAAGGAGGTTGCCCCCTCGAAGAGGCTTATTATCTGATATTATCTCTTTTTCAAGGCGTTGAGTACTCTTCTTAAGGTTTTTCTATGCTATTTTGAAGTTTGGTTCTTAACACGCACAATAGAATTTGAAGGCTTCAAGGTGGAGGTAGCAGGTGGAAGCACTATGCATTGTGACAGGTACATTCCTAGTATGAAGCTTACATTGGGTAGGCATGAGCTGGTACAGGACATCTATGTCATGGACCTCCCAGATACCAACATCATCCTTGGAGTTCAGTGGCTCAGTATGTTGGGGCCTATCACCACCAAATACAAAACCATGGAGATGTCATTTATAGAGGAGGGTGGACGAAAGGTAGTGCTCCAAGGCATGACAGGTAATTCTGCAAAGGTAGTCATGGATAAGAGGATGGAGGCCATCTTCCGAAGAGATGAGATATTATATGCATTAGAATGCAAGATTTCAGCACGTGTTGATGAGTAGGGTAAGGTTCACTACACCCCAGAGATCCAAGAGATCCTTGACAAGAACCACAAGGTGTTTGGACTGATTCCTCCAGGGGTGCCACCAGATAGGGGGTTTGAGCATATTATTGAGCTAGAGGGAGGAGCTAAACCAGTCACCACCATGCCATACAGGCATCCGAAGAAGTACAAAGAAGAGATAGAGAAGGCCATCAAGGAACTTTTGTACATGGGGCACATCAGGCCAAGCACTAGCCCTTTTGCTTCTTCAGTAGTGCTAGTTAAGAAGAAGGATGGAACTATGAGAATGTGCATCGACTTCAGGGCACTGAATAAAAAGACAATCAAAAATAGGTACCCGATACCAAGGATTGATGAGATTCTAGACAAACTGCATGGAGTTGTCTCCTTCACAAATATTGACCTTCATTCTAGCTATCATCACATCAAAATGAGGGAGGAAAACATCTCAAAAACAGATTTCAGGTGTCATTACGACCATTATGAGTTATTAGTGATGCCCTTTGGGTTAACCAATGCCCCTGCCACGTTCCAATCTTGCATGAACCATGTGTTCAACAAGAAGCTGAGGAAGCATCTGTTGGTATTTTTTTATGACTTTCTCATTTACAACAAGACGTGGGAGGAACAACTCCGACATGTGGATCAGATTCTCTCAATCATGGAGGAACAATCATTATACGCTAAGGAGTCCAAATGTGAGTTTGGAATGATATAGGTGCTTTACTTGGGGCACATCATAGGAGAAAAGGGGGTACAGGTACATCAGGAGAAAACTAAGGCCATTATGGAGTGGCCTACTCCTAAGACACTCACAGAGTTAAGAGGATTTATGGGCATATGCACGTATTACATGAAATTTGTCAAGGGGTTTTCTCAGTTGTGTGCACCCTTGACATATTTGACTAAGAAGGGATCCTTCAAATGGGATGAGGAAGCTCAAATGATGATGGACAAGATGAAGAAGGTGATGAGCACGTGCCCAGTCTTAGCCCTTCCAGATTTCGGCCTGCCTTTCACCTTGGAATGTGATGCATTAGGAGAAGGGATAGGGGTCATACTAATGCAGAATAGGCACCCTCTTGCCTATGAGAACCAAAAACTCAGGGGTCCTGAGATACTCTACAACATTTATAACAAAGAAATGTTGGCTATCATGCATGCACTAGCCAAATTCCAACAATATCTAGTAGGTGCATGGTTTCTGGTCAAATCATATCATAACAGTCTTAAATGCCTATTAGAACAGAAGGATCTAAATGAGAGGCAACAAAAATGGGTAAGAAGAATACAGGCCTATGACTTTGACATTGAATTTGTGAAAGGAAAGAACAATGTGGTGGATGATGCATTGTCTAGGAGGCCATCCATATTTTCCATGACAGGTGTATCAGTTGACTGGAATGACCGCTTGGTGATAGAGTATGCAAAGGATCATTTTAGTTGTCAACTATTGGATGGACAGGTACAGGATGATAACTTCAGGATTATAAATGACCTCATCTACTACAAGGGCCGAATATTTTTGGTTCTTGGATCAACCTTCAAGGCCAAAGTGTTGCAGGAATGTCTTGACTCACCAATGGCAGGGAACCATGGGATCAGTAAGATGTACAGGCAAGTAAGAGAGAGGTTCTCATGGAAGGGCCTCAAGGAGGATGTAATAAAGCATGTCAAGGAGTTTACTACATGCCATATGAACAAGTATGAGCACACTCACCCAGCAGGATTACTACAACCCTTACCCATTCCAGAGCACAAGTGGGAAAGCATATCCATGGATTTCATCACCAGGTTGCCAAAAACACAGGGGAAGGACTGCATTTTTGTAGTGGTGGAAAGGCTGACAAAGTTTGCACACTTCTTCTCCATAGCCATAGACTTCAGTGCAACACAGGTGGTCGAATTGTTCTTCAGGGATATTTTCAGGTTGCACGACCTACCCAAAAACATTGTTAGCGACAGGGATAGCAGGTTCATTAGTACCTTTTGGCAGGAATTGTTCAGATTGGTTGGTACGGATTTGACCCCTAGCACCAGCTATCACCCTCAGATGGATGGAAAAACCGAGATAGTCAACAAGTGGGTAGAAGGTTACCTCATAAATTATGTAGCAGGACAATAGAAGGCATGGACCAAGTGGTTTCATTTAGGAGAGTACTGCTACAACACCACCCAACACGTGTCCATAAGCATGACACCATTCAGATCCTTATACAGCTATGACCCACTATCTTTTGTAGAGATTGATTTTAGTGATAACAGGACACCAATGGTACAGGATTGGGTACAGCAGAGCCAAGACATTCTTAGGGAGATTAGGGATCATCTACAGAGAGAACAGAGCCAACAAAAGGTCCAAGCAGATAAGCATAGAGTTGAGCATACTTTTGAGGTTGGTGACTTAGTCTATATAAGGCTCCAACCATACAGACAGGCTTCTATAAAAAAAAGAGGAGAAGAGAAGCTACAACAAAATTTCTTTGGGCCTTACAGGGTTAGCAGGAAGATAGGGGCCATAGCTTATGAGATGGAGCTCCCACAGGGCAGCAGGATACACAATGTCTTCCATGTGTCTTCCCTGAAAAGGGCCATTGGCCAACACATCACGCCCATCGAGATACTACCTCCCATGGACAAAGAGGGGTAGCTTGTCTTGATTCCGAAAGAGATACTAGAGGTTTGGGAGAAGAGGCTCAGTAAGAGAAGAATCAAAGAGTACTTGATCAGGTGGAAGGATCTACCCATTGAGGATGCCACATGGGAAAATGAACAAGTGGTAAAGGAAGCAGGTTTGGAATTGCTTGAGGACAAGCAATTTCTAGTAGGGAAGACTGTAATGTCCCCCACCTCTTAATGAAGAAATTTTGAGAAGACTCAGTGGCCTAGGCATCCCCACTAGGCCATAGTCTCACACTAACAGGAAGGGTCAACCAAACTAAGGCTATATTCTTAAGTTGACTTGATAAAAAGGTGAAAAGGAGTTAAAATATAACTCAATGAAGGACTAGAAGTGATGAAGGTTGAGTTAGGAGTTAACCCTAGGGATTAAATTAACTCAACATGGAAATAGAAGAAAAAGTATAAAGAGGAGGTTGGGGCGCACCTATTATTCATTCTGGATTTTGGTATTTGCTTGTTGATGCTCTTGAGCATACAGTTTTGAGGGTTTTGATAATACAAACCCTAGTGAGAAAGTCAGTGGTGAATGATTCCACTCACCTTACTCCAAGCCTGGTCTCGGGTATGAAATACTCCACCCACACCATTCTATCACCATCATCTATTGAGGAGGACTAGCAGGGTCATACCAGTTGGATCAACAGGGTCGTACCAGCTAGGGTTTTCTTGCAGGGGCGCACCAACTAGTGAGGAAGAGTTCGATCCAGCATTTGGAAGAAGATTGAGGTGTTTCCATCATTAGGGTTTTGCTTGCAATCCCTTGCTCATCATTTTGATGGATTCTTGGAGGAGTTAACATGTCCCTATCATCTACTGCAGGTTGGGACGATTTGAGGAGGAAGAGTATGACTTCTGATTCAGTATTTCTCAGATCTAGAAGGCTAGAGGCTAGATATGACCTTGAGACTTCTCTCAAGTTATTATATATGCCCGATCTACCATCCAGGAGAGTTTCAGACTATTCAGATCCCACATTCAGCTAGGACATACTATTGTCCATATTCAGGGTTTCAGGGGGGGCGTACCATTTTAGGGTGTCTGTAGATTGGAGGGGAAGCTTCGGTGTTTGAGTGCCATACTTCAAGAGGAGACTTCCAATGTCTTGATCTATCATTGAGGAGGGTTTGGAATTATTTGGAGGGCTTCGTCTTCAGGAGGGTCGAGCCCTTCACGCTTATTGTATTCAGCAGGTCGTACTAGCAGTCAGCAGGGTCGTACCAGTTGCTTGAGGGTTACGCCGAAACCCTGTTTTTGCAGTTGAGCGTTCATCTTCTATTGCAGCCTTTGGGAGGCTTGATTCATATCTCCGGGAGCATTTTGTATGCAGCTCCATTATTATCTTGAAGCCATCTACTTTAGATCTGCTTCTCTATTGTATTAGGTGCTTTCTTTCTTATAATAAAGTTCAGCTATTTGCTTGTGGTGCCTATATTTTGTAGTGTTGATGATCTTCATATGATTACAATGATGCTTGTATAAATATGTGGCTAAATAACTAAATAAACCTTAAGGCCTAAATGTTCAAGGCTAACCTGCATACACAATAGATAATAATCAAATCAGTAATTAGTTAGTGATTCCGAGAAAAAAATTAGCTTGGGATCATTACATCCCTAGGTAGAACTGTTGAGGGTTTGATCCCTACATGCTCATTCCTATGATGAGGTGGATCAACGTCGGATCCACAGTGAAGCACCTCTTGATCCATATATATCCTTCATGATATCATGACAGGAGGAGTTTAATGCAAGCGTTAACCTCCTGATGTCGGCCAAAGTGAGGGATCTTCATTACATTCAGGATCGTTGATTGCGCGAGCTCCGTAATCCACGGCTGGGAGACTATGCGTGACTTCTTCCTAGTCGTCTTCATCAATTACCTATGTGGTGCGAGTATCACGTAGATCTTCTGGTCTTTGAGGTTGAAGTCGTTGTTCTTCAAAGTTAGGATGTGTCCTAACTGGGGTCCAACTACGTGTATCCCCTTCGAGATGTACGCAGTGATCAGCGAGTACTCAAATTCATGTGGGATACTATCGTGGTTAACCGCGCCAACCAAAGGAAGTATATAATCTGGCAAGACCGATGGGATCTGCTTCGCGTTATCCAGATCATCGCGGTGTTTGCTTCACTTCTCAGTAGTACTGATGGAACGACATCCAGTCGAGGGGGATTCTTTCAATCCTCCAGTCAACGACACTTCTTGTTAGTGTCGGAAGTCACCCCTAGATTGTAGAAGGATAAGATCCCAATGCCCATCAGTTTTATGTCACGATTTGTTTAATGGGATGATCAAATGGAGGTTAACTCAGACGATGTGGTTCTAACTCCGAAACTAGGCCATCCATGCATGGGCAAGTGAGGTCTTATATAACTTCAGATAGTGAGTTGTAGTAAGGGTGAGTAGGGGGAAGACTTGTATCAGAGAGATGCAAAGGTTTGTCGTAAGCATCAGGTTCCTAATAGACTGTAGAAGAAGACATCTAAACGCAAGATCTTCTTACATTCAAACGCAGAAAACCAAAGAAAACAATAATGCCACAATAAATCCTTTATCATAACATAATTGCCATAATTCGTGCGAATCAGTCAATCATGAACTCTCTTAGTATAAGATGAAAACTTAGATGGGAAAAGAAAGGTTGTCTAAAATTAAACAAGAAATCTTACATACAGATTCATAACCAAAGCTAAGATATATGTTAAAACTTTACAATCGGGAGCTTCACTCTACCATCGATACCTTAAAAAATGCAAAAACTGAGTACATATATTTGGGTGGATTTTCCCAACAGAGGCACGCTCGCCTTCCAAGGCGTAGCATCTCTTCAATCAATCTTCGGGCATAAGTCCTTTATCAGATGTCTCCTTAACTTCGCATGGCCTTTGCAGGGGAGGAGTAGCTGAGCTAGTAAATGTTGAGCTAGCATGTGCAGACTTCCTTCGGCTGGTCGAGAACTCGGCATGGCTTCTCTGGAAAAATGGGTACACAGGATCCTCTCGAGCAGTCCACTTTCCAGAACCTTCATTCTTCTCATTTAATTGATGAGGAGAGGTTTCAACCACCCTTTCTCGCCTTCATCTACTCCAAGCGAAAACCAGGACCGAGGTCGGATCAAATGGCACTTGGAGGTCGCAGTAATTCCTTCTGCGAATCATACACGACGCTTTCAGCCCTTCCTGAACAACTCTTTTCTTTCACAAGTGACCACGGGTTGTGACCACGTTCTTATCCTCAAGGCGCCCTCGGCGTTCGTGAATGGGAAGGAGCTAGTCCTTGCTTCTTGGAATCGCGATGAGAGAAACACCGAGGCGGCTTAATCTGGCGCCACGTGCCCCTCTAGATCTGACGGTTCTGAACTCTCTCGACAATGTTGTGGGCCCCAGGTCCTGGACGCTCTCGTCATTTCGTGCATCGGGGAAAGATGGAGCTACTTCTTGCATTTCGAAGTCACGATGGGCGAAAAGGCGGGGAGCCTTAATCGTGCGCTAGGTGTCCGCTTTAGATGGACGGCTGAGACTGCCCCTTGATACTGTGGGCCCAACTTTAAAAGTTCCTTTCCTTTTGCGATTTGCGAGTTCATGGGTCAAAGACCCTCGGCTCCCTTTTCTGAACTCCCAATCCCCAATATGGCGATACGGATCGGGCCTCCTTTCTGGTCAGCGCTCTCTGCATGTAACTGTCGGCTAGAGCCCAAGTACTAACGCCTTTCGCTACTCGTGACCTCGCGAGATGGAGTATTAGAATTTGGCATTCTCCCTTCGCGAAGTCCTGAGACGCGATGGTCAGCGACGGTTGACCTCCTCCGGACACTTTTCGTAACTTGGAATCTCGCGCAACCAAAGGGATATGGTCCGCCCTTCAAACTGACGAACCCCGAGCTCGAGAAATAACACTGCGCTTGAACTGTTTGCGATCAACGGCCCTCGTAACTTCACGAGTGCCTCCTAAAGGATTTCGACCATTGACTTCCTTAAAAATTTTAGCGCTACACTTGACGCAACTCGGTTAATCTGCAATTACCCATCAATCGTTGTTCTGCTATGTCGCTAAATCATTTCCGCTGAAGAATGAAATGCCCGCTCGCTTGATTTTATGTCCGAAAAGGACTTCTTTTGTGTGTTGCGCTTGGGCGCTTCTCATGCAACCTGCAGACCTAGATATCCTATGCCGAAGACAACTAATGTTGCTAACATTAGGCTCCATGGGGGATAGAGTCATCCCTGTGATGCTCTGAGGACTCATTTTGCAGTTCCAATGCCTTGTTGTTGGGCTATGGAGTCATTTACTAAGCCGAAACAATAAAAGTAAAAATGAACAATAGAAAAGACAATATTTACAAAACACAGAAGCCACGGAAGGCTCAGACAAAACACTTTTTAAGAAAATGCCCATTTAATGGGCTGCTGAAAACTTCTTCACCCTCCAAATCCTGCAACCTGTAAGTGTTATTTGAGAAAACTTCAGAGATTTTGAAGGGGCCGATCCACAGGGCTTCAAATTTGTCGTGTTTTCCCTTATCTTGTTTAGGAGCATCCCATTTCAGCACCAGTTCTCCTATTCAAAATTCTTCCTTCTTGGCCTTCTTATCGAAAACCTGCTTGACCCTCTACTGATGATCCTGAATTCAGTCCATTACCTGCTCTCTGGCCTGCTGGACTTCCACCAGTTGATGAATCCTTTTGATTGTGTCATTGGGCTCTTCTTGATAATCCTAGAAGAACTTCACTACGGGAATGGCCAACTGGGAAGGGAAGACAGCTTCTGCTCCGTAGACTAACTGGAAAGGGGAGATGCCTATAGATATCTTTGTGGTCACCTGATCGGCCCATAGAGCAAATTTCATCTTTGAATTCCAAGCTCTTTTGTTGTCTTCCAACAGTCTTTTGATGATCCTTATCAGGCTTTTGTTGGAGGACTCTGCTAAACCATTGCCCTGGGGGTAGTATGGGGTGGAGTGAACCAGTTTGATCCCAAATTGTTCACATAACTTGACTAACTGCTCAGCCTTAAAAGAGGCTGCGTTATCAGTAACAATCTTCCTTGGGCAGTCGAACCTTACGATAAGGTCTTCCAGGAACCCAATGATTACCTTGTGGGAAGCACTCCTAGTGGGGATAGCTTTAATCCACTTAGTAAAGAAATCTGTGGCAGTCAGGATCCATCTGTGCTGCCCACTCGAAGCAAGGTGGATTTCTCCAATAAAATCTAGGCCCCATTGCTGGAAAGGTCCTGAAACAACCACAGGCTGTAAAGGCAGAGACTGGAGCTGCTGCTTTCCTGAAAATCTTTGGCATGAGATACAGGTTCTAACTCCTCTATGGACATCAATGAACAAGGTGGGCCAGTAGTACCCAGCTCTAATAATTTTGTGGGTTGTAGTCTTCCAGGAATGGTGCCCTCCACACAAGCCGCTGTGAAATTCGATCATGATCCTGTCAGCCTCTTGTGGATCCATGCATTTTAAAAGCACTCCCAGGGGGTCTTTCCAGTATAAATTTTGATCAATAGGGCAGTACCTGACTGCCCTGAGATTCAGAGCTCTTGCTTTGTTTCTTTACAGGCCATCTGGGGGCCGCAACTCCTGTAGAAAATATATGACATCCTTATACCAAGGACATCGAGCCAATGGGGGCTCTCTTTGAGGGTCTATTTCAGACAACTGACCCCGCTGAATTCCTGATCATTCGTTCATGAAACTTACCCCCAAATCTTGGCGATTGGCTTCAGCCAGCAGCTTGGCCAAGCCTTGACCCTTGATCAATTTGGTAGGCCTCATTTCCAGGTCAAATTCCAGGATCTTGGCTATCCATTTACTTCTCCTCCCATCTATGTCAGGCTGTACCAGGATGTCCTTCACAGAGGTCGAAGGAACATAAGAGGTCACCTTTGAGTACAAGACATAGACTCTGAAAGCCTTGAGGGATTTCACTAAAGCATAGGCCTGTTTATCCGTGATTTCATACCTGAGCTCTGCATCTCTTAATGCCCTGCTGAAGAAGGCAATGGGTTGCTCTCGACCTTCCTCATTTTTCTACAACAAGACTGCTGCTACTGTATCAAAAGAAGCGAAAGAGAAGACTAGGAAATCTTCGAAATAGTCAGGACTGATCAGCACAGGTGCCTCGGTCAATGCTCTTTTTATTTGGTCAAAATATTCCCTGGGTTTGGCCATCCATTTCACTTTGTTTCCCTTCTTGAGCATAGTTGTGATGTGTTTCACCAGCTCAGTGAAATTCGAGACAAATCTCCTCAGAAAATTAATCTTCCCCAAAAAGGCCTGAACTTCCTTCTTTGACCTGGGAAGTGACAGGGTCCGAATTGCCTCCACTCTACTAGGATCAATCCCCACTCCTTCTGTTGATACTATATGTCCTAATAGCTTCCCCTCCTCCATAGCGAACAAAGATTTCTTGGGGTTCAAGGAAAGGCCGAATCTTCGACATTTTGAGAAGACTTTCCTCAGGTGACAACAGTGCTCTTTGTCGGACCTCGAGAAGACTGTGATGTCATCCAGATAGATCACCACGAATCGATCTTTTTTTTCGATAAAGGCTATGTCCATGGATCACTGAAATGTGGCTCCTGCATTCATTAACCCAAAAGGCATTTTGGCGTACATGAATGTGCCCCAAGGAGTGGTAAAGGCTATTTTTTCTCTGTCCTCAGGCATGACCGATATCTTATTATAGCCAGAGAAGCCATCGATCATGGAGATCCTAGATGCACCGGTCACCCTTTGCAATATGTGCTCCATGTTGGGCAGGGGATAATTGTCTTTCTTTGAGCTCCTGTTTAGGTTCCTGAAGTCGACACAAAGCCTGATTTCTCCGGTTTTCTTCCTTACCGGAACTAAATTGGCCACCCAATCAGAATATCTCAAGGGGACGAAGATCTGGGCCTCCAACAACTTCTTTACTTCTTTCTCCATGACAGGTAGCAACATGGGATTTATCTGTCTAAGCCTCTGCCTAAATGGCTTAGCCTCTTCCTTCAGTGGGATCTTGTGTTCAATGACAGACGTTTCATATGTCTTGAGGTCTTCGTAGGTCCATGAAAACACATCAGCAAATTCTTTCAGTAACTCAGTATATTCGACCCTCTATTCTGTGGTCAAACTGCTTGACAGCTTAACAAACTTAGGCTCCTCCGATGTGCCAATGTTGCACTCGGCCGTGTCAACACCTTCACCTGAAACTCTACCCTTCACTTCCACATCATTCCCATCGAACAATCTTTCTAAAGTAATAAGTCCCCTCAGAACATGATTTCTAGGCAGCTGAATAATTTGGTGGTTAGCAATTTTATTTAAAAACACCTCAGGGTGAATGTTATCTTCTGTATCAGGATCCTGATCAATGTGCAATGCAGAAAATTCATCAACAAACTGGAGAAACTTCTCGATTTCCAGATCATCCTCGAATACCTTCCAATGCTTGACATTGTCTGGTACAAAGGGCCTATATTTTATCTCAACATCATATTTGGCCATAGGCGGCTGAGGGACCTTGAATTGGCTAGCTGAAACAGCTAAAGAATCGGCCACAGCATTATCCTCCCTTGGAATAAAAGAGATGTTGAAGGCTGAGAAGAAATTGTCAATTAGGTCCCATACTTCATTTCTATAATTTCTGAGTCGAGGGTGCTTAGCCTAATAAACGATTCTGATCTGTTGGACCACCAACTCTGCATCTCCGAACACTGCTACCTCCTGAATTCCCATTTCCCTTGCAGCTCTTAATCCTAGAACAAGGGCTTCATACTCTGCCACATTGTTGGTGGTTTCAAATTCTAATTTGTATGACATAGATACGGTTTCCTGGGCAGGTGACACAAAAAACACCCCAGCACCAGCGCCTTCCCTGGAACAGGCTCCATCAAAGAACATTTTCCAGACGGGGGTGATGGAGGGAGGAAATTTAGGGGAAATGGTGGTATGCTTTCTGAGTTCAAGAGGAGGCTCGGGAGCATGAGTGAGTTGTAGTAAACTGGAACCTAAATCAGTGTCCAAGGAGAAAATGGGATGGTTGGTAGGATTGGCTTCATCACTGATTATATAGGCTAGTTGGGCTTCCCTATATAGCCTCCTATGCTCTCCTCCGAACACTGGGATAGTAGCATATGTGAGGTCCATCTGCAAGGTTCCCCCCAGTATTTTTATCCAATATCTTGATAACAACATACCGAACTTGGGGGGGACATCGGCTACTACAATATCCATGACCACACTTTTCATGGGCAACTGAAACAAGGTCACGACCAGGTCTTTGATAACCCCGAGACATTGAACTTTCCTGGAGTCAAAGGAATAGAGGTCATGATAGGCTCGGGTGACTTCTAGTCCTAGCTCTTCCATGACAGTTTTGGGCATGAGGTTGTGAGAAGCCCCAGAATCCATCAAGCAGTTGTGCAGTACCTTGTCATGTATGTTCAAGGAAGTGTAGAAGGGAGGGGATGAGTCATTCCTGTCTTCTACCATAGGACCTAGAATAATTGCAGGATTTTCAACTTGTATATTAATGGAGTCTATGGGAAGGCATGAGACCTCAGACTGTAGAATCTCAGGGAAGCGCTTCTTGAACCCTTCATGTTTAATCAATTCGATTAGGGCACAGGGATTCTAATTTTTTGAATTTCATGCTCGAAATTAAAAGAAGATGTAAGCTTAGGGATTTCTCTTATTTCGGGAACATGACTCTGAACTATGGGAGAGAGGGGTCGGGGCTTCTTACCTCTGTGATCGTCTGCTACTTCATTGGCAGGCCTCTATGTTCTAGTGGACTGCTCAGGAACATCAGGTGTTACTGCCTTCTTCTGAGACCTCAGGTCATACCTTCCTTGGCGACCACTAGTCTTGTTTTCCTTGCTCAGTTCATTTAGCTGACTGTTCATGAGGAACTCCTCATATGTTGATTGAGTCAGATGAGGAAAACGAGGAGTTTCTCTGAAGCAATGGATTTCAGGATCAATCTCACCTGTTTCCCCTTCTTCTTCCTTGGCCATAAAATTGTTTTGGAAGGGGGCCTGAATCTTCTGGTCTTCTCTGTCTCTTCCCCTCTCCCTTTGCACGGTCAGGGAAGTGATATTGTTTGGCCTCCTAAAACCTCCTTTTTTTTCGGCGTTCTGAGGGCCCTTGTATGCTTGTCTCCCTTCCACCTTCATTCGCTCCATCTCTGCAGACAGAGACTTCACCATTTTGTTCAGTTCATCCATTTGAGGGTGGGGCACCGATGGGCTAGAAGTTGAGGCTTCTGATCTTGCCTTTCTTCTGTCTGTGTCGGCCTTGTTTTTCAATCTATCAGTCACTAATACATTGGATTCCACTTCTATGGCTGCATCTTGCATTTGAGCCAAGGAGGTGGCTCTTCTTTCTCTCAATAACAGACAGAAATCGGGGCCAAACGCACTAGCATAAGAAATCTTGGCCGAGGCTTCTGAAGGATTTATTTCAGCGGGGATCTTGTTATACATCTTATTAAATCTTTTGGAGAAGTCAGAGATAGACTCTCCATCCATATTCTTCAAATATCCGAACTCTGTCATGTAATACATGAAATCCTTCCTATCTCCCCACTGCCTCAGGAAAGCACTATCTAGGGCTTCAATCCCAGCAATAGATCCGGGGGCCAATCCTCTAAACCATTTCCTCACTTCGCCATCCAGGCTCTGGACAAAGACTCTCATCCAGACATCTTCGTTTTCAATGTTCAGGTTGTCTGCATAACTGTAGAAAGCAGCCAGGTTCTCTTCCGCAGTTATGTCCCCTTCCCCAGTAAACTTGGGCATGTATTTCAAGTAATCTCCAGCACGGAGAGGATTCATCAGATGAGGTAGGATTAAGGGAGCATATCTGGCAGTGACTATGGCATCCATTCTATTCAGAGGGGGATTAGCACCAGCCATAGGAATATTGGATGGAGGAGAACTCGAAGGAGAAGGAGTTCGAAAAGGGGATACTGGGAATGAGCTTCCAGGAAATAATGGGGGATTTAAGGAAAAGGCTAACGAGCTCGAGTCAGCGGGTGCTCCTCTTTGCACAGGGGCGGTAAAACTAGGTGTGGGGAAATCTTCCGTGGTCCTGGGTCTACGCCAGGGTACAGCTTCGGGGGATAGGGGAGTGACAAGGGTTTCTCCCTCCGATCCCAGACCAGGAGGGGGAAAACTTAGTAGGAACACTCCCGAAATTCAGGAAACGGGAAACCTCTGAAGGAGGTCTATTAAAAAACTGAGGAGGAGAAAATAGAGTTCTTACAGAAGGAGATGGCAGATTACCTGTTTTGGCGGTGGAATCTTCTTCTTCAGAGTTCTTTCCTTTTCTGAGAATCACCTCCGGATCAGCTACAGGTGTAGCTAGAGGCAGCTATGGATGAGACCGCGTGTGTCTACCTCTGAAAGCCACAATTAACTCGGCAGGTTCTCCCCAGTGGAGTCGTCACAATGGAGTTGCCAGGTGCACAGTAGCAATCTTCAAAGGCTCTGATACCCAATGCACCTTCAGAATCAGAGGCTCAATGTCGTTCAATCCCAGGGAAAATTTTCAACTTCGTCCCCGGCAACAGCGTCAGAAATGTTAGCGTCGGAAGTCACCCCTGGATTGCAGCAGGAGCAGAGCCCAACGCCCATCAGTTTTATGTCACGATTTGTTTAATGGGATGATCAAATGGAGGTTAACTCAGACGATGTGGTTCTAACTCCGAAACTAGGCCAGGCGTGCATGGGCAAGTGAGGTCTTATATAACTTCAGACAGTGAGTTGTAGTAAGGGTGAGTAGGGGGAAGACTTGTATCAGAGAGATGCAAAGGTCTGTCATAAACATCAAGTTCCTAACAGACTGTAGAAGAAGACATCTAAACGCAAGATCTTCTTACATTCAAACGCAGAAAACCAAAGAAAACAATAACGCCACAATAAATCCTTTATCATAACATAATTTCCATAATTCGTGCAAATCAATCGATCATGAACTCTCTTATTATAAGATGAAAACTTAGATGGGAAAAGAAAGGCTGTCTGAAATTAAACAAGAAATCTTACATACAGATGCATAACCAAAGCTAAGATATCTGTTAAAACTTTACAATCGGGAGCTTCGCTCTACCATCGATACCTTCAAAAATGCAAAAAATGAGTACATATATTTGGGTGGATTTGCCCAACAGAGGCGCGCTCGCCTTCCAAGGCGTAGCATCTCTTCAATCAATATTCGGGTGGAAGTCCTTCGTCAGACGTATCCTTAACTTCGCATGGCCTTTGCAGGGGAGGAGTAGCTGAGCCAATAAATGATGAGCTAGCATGTGCAGACTTCCTCCGGTTGGTCGAGAACTCGGCATGGCTTCTCTGGAAAAATGGGTACACAGGATCCTCTCGAGCAGTCCGCTTGCCAGACCCTCCATTCTTCGCATTTAATGAATGAGGAGAGGTTTCAACCACCCTTTCTCGCCTTCATTTACTTCAACTGAAAACCAAGACCGAGGTCGGATCAAATGGCACTTGGAGGTTGCAGTAATTCCTTCTGCGAATCATACACGACGCCTTCAGCCCTTCCTGAACAACTCTTTTCTTTCACAAGTGACCACGGGTTGTGACCACGTGCTTATCCTCAAGGCACCCTCGGCGTTCGCGAATGGGAAGGAGCTAGTCCTTTCTTCTTGGAATTGCGATGAGCGAAATGCCAAGGCGGCTTAATCTGGCGCCACACGCCCCTCTAAATCTGACGGTTCTGAACTCTCCCGAAAATCCTATGGGCCCCAGGTCCTGGACGCTCTCGTCATTTCGTGAATCGGGGAAATATGGAGTTGCTTCTTGCATTTCGAATTCGCGATGGGCGAAAAGGCAGGGAGCATTAATCGTGTGCCAGGTGTTCGCTTCATATGGACAGCTGAGACTGCCCCTTGATACTGTGGGCCCAACTTTAAAAGTTCCTTTCCTTTCACGATTTGTGAATTCGTGGGTCAAAGACCCTCGACTCCCTTTTCTGAACTCCCGATCCCCGATATGGCGATATGGGTCGGTCCTCCTTTCTGGTCAGCGCTCTCTGCATGTAACCATCGGCTAGAGCCCAAGTACTAATGCCTTTCGCTACTAGTGACCTCGCGAGATGGAGTATCAGACTTTGGAATTCTCCCTTTGCGAAGTCCCAAGATGCGATGGTCAGCGACGGTTGACCTCCTCCGGACACTTTTCGTAACTCGAAATGTCACGCAACTAAAGGGATACGGTCCGCCCTTCAAACTCACGAACCCCGAGCTCGAGAAATAACACTGCGCTTGAACTGTTTGCGATCAACGGCCCTCGTAACTTCGCGATTGACTCCCGAAGGATTCTGACTGTTGACTTCCTTAAAACTTTTAGCGCTACACTTGACGCAACTCAGTTAATCTGCAATTACCCATCAATCACTATTATGCTCTGTCGTTGAATCCTTTCCGCTGAAGAATGAAATGCCCGCTCGCTTGATTTTATGTTCGAAAAGGACTTCTTCTGTGTGTTGCGCTTGGGCGCTTCTCGTGCAACCTGCAGACCCAGATATCCCTATGCCGAAGACAAGTAATGTTGCTAACACTTATATTCCTACAAAAATAACTCTCTCATCCATGAGATCCACGAGAATCTCCTCCACAGACTTCTCTAACACGTTATTTGCACCTAACATTCACACTTGTAATCAAATAGATCGGGTAGGTGAATGAACAAGCAAGGTAATCAAACAGATGGCGAGGTATAGAAAGCACAACTCGATACAATGGATTCTTTGTTAGCTCGGATAATCACAGGTGGAAAAAAGTGGTCCTGGCGCAGCGTCTGACGGGTTAAATAAACAAGTTTTGTAACAGATTCCTCCAATGGGAAAGAATGCCTCAATCAATACGAATCAGCCCATTATGGCATGGTCTCAACAGTCCAATGATGGTATTTCCATCAATAACTGTGTTTCTAGACGTTCTGGAGCATTATTCTAACGGTCGGGGTGCCTCCAACGATCATATAGCTTCGTCGTGGCGAAGTCCCATTCTATGTGGTTTTGTTATTCCAACAAGGTTCAACTTCTACAAATCTGCCTCCTACGAAGTCTTTTCTAGAGCCTCCTATAGCTTTTCTAGCTTGTCTTTCTTCTTATTGAGTTTCCTTGCCTTCTTTCCTGTGATATGAGTCTCTGGATTCCTCTTTCCATCCTTATTCTTATCTTTTCGTAGCATAGTGACTTCGCGTTGTTGATGTTCTTTCAAAAGTTTCAAAGGTAATACCTCTTTTCTTACTATGTCCTGGCTGGACATACTTTCTTCTTGCATGGATAGGTCATTCACACCTTCTTGCGTTCTTTCAACTTTGACAGCTACTTGTCTTTCATTTTGGTGCTTCGACTCAACTTCTCATTCTTCTATCAGTCGATCTATTTTTCTAGTTATGAGGTCCCTTAGTTCTTTCTTTTTCTTTTCTGTGCCTTCCTCCTCTGCTTTCCTTTTGATATGATCATTCTCAATCCAAGTATTTCCTAACAAAAGTGGAAAAGGGGCATTGTTCTCAATAAACTTAATGACTTCAAATTCTTATTCAATCGATGTTTCATGAGCAATCATAGGTATGTTAGTAACTCTTCCACATAGGGTTATCATATTTCCTCTAAACAAGCCTATTCTTCCCAATGAAGGTATCATAGTAGGATTTTCCAAAATTTCCCAAGTGATTTCTGGCATAATTTTCATGTGTGTTTCTTCATCCAATACACAGTATATGTCAAAGTCTTCTATTCTTGTGACTATGTGTTATTTTTCTTTCAATATTTCTGCCAAACTGACATCCTTGTGGTTATCCATTACTTCTTTTAACTGTACTAACATAGTCTAAGCTTTATCTGATTCTTTCTCTTTCTGGTTCTCTAACATATCCTTAGTCTCTTGATCTTATTTATAGGTTTCTTGTCTCATGTTCATATTTTCAATTTTAGCAATCATTCTTGGGAAATCCTCAACCTTATGACCAATAACTTTACAACAAAGACAAATAGGACCTGTACCAGGGCATTCCTTAGCAAGATGTCTCGATCTTATACAATTATAACACAATGTTATTCCTCTCTTTCTTTTAAACGAGCCATAGTCTTTCTTGTACTGCGCACTGGGATCACAGTGCTGGACCTGCAATCTGCAATCTGCAATCTGCAAAAATTCTTTCTAGGTTCCTGCATCCACTTATTAGTCCAAAAATTCTTTCTATGCATAGGAATAACATATTTTTCTCAATTTCTATCAAATTTATTCATATCAACTCTTTGTTCTAACTGTTCCCTAGCTTTCAAACTAGGACAAAATTTATTAAACATACCTAGATACATACCTTCGAAGCAAAAATTTCCACTTATCTTACCTTACCAGAGAAAAAAGCTTTAAGATCTTACCTTTTTTCTTCAGATCCAGTTTCTTTCTTAGCACAGAGCTTCGCAAGTTAAGTAGAATACTGTGCACTACAACAATAGATCTACGCACAGAGATTTATGTTTTCTTCAGTTCCCAGCAATCACAGTTCCAGGTCCTGGAAACGGAACAATTTGTTGGCATAGGGGCAAACCCAGGGTTCAATGCTTCAACAACGCACCAACAAAACCCTAACTACCGACCCTTTCAGAAACACCTGTGAAACAAATGAAGTCTCACCCGAGGTGGAGGCAGGGAGGTTGCAGGAATTAGGTGTCTACAACCAGGCTGGGACACAGATCTGTGGTTACAATACTTAACAGAGAACTTAAACAACAATATTCATTAGTTTCTTGAATCTCATTCACATCACAGATTAAACCCTTATTACAGATCAACGTAATAACCATAAAGATCAAGTACTTCCATTCACTTAGCACATAGAATTAGCTTAGATATAGCTTTCAATCATCTTTAAGCACTAAGAAACAACTTCAAATGCATTCATCATACATTAGAACAACAACACTAAGCATAAATCACATTGCACAAAGCACATTAAGACACATGATATACGTGGTTCACCCTAGTGTGGGGCTACATCCACCAACTTCTTCTTCTTATTTATTAGTCTTCAATATTATTACATTCATCTTCTCTTATGCATAGAGCCACAGAGCCAACTTCGCACTGGACAGGTGATCTGCGCACAATGCACTAGATCCACCTTCCCCAAAACCAAGTCAAGGCACATAGCCAATTCCTTTTAGCACAAATCCTTACACAGTCTGACTACACAAAGCACTTACAATCTCTTGCACTAAGCCAACATTAACCACTTTCTTGCACAAATCCAACCGGACTAACTTCTTACATCCCCTAGCTACTTATTTATACATTCAGAAAGGCCTAATCATGGGTAAACCCATGGGCTGACATCTCTTAACCCATTACATAAACCCTAGTAAACCCTTTTCTCGGTCCACAAGCCCACAAAACAAGCGAGATCCCGTGATCTCATCTCTGCCTGGGCGCTCCATTTTCGACCAGCCTATCGAAGTCCCAAAAGTGGTCAAACATGACCAATGTTTCCTCAAAACTTGGTCAAGGGCCAACATGAAGGAAAGAAGTAAAAGGAACAACAAGACAAAGAGGATCCATCAGGAAGATTTATATTGTCAAGAGAATATTATTAGATTATTATGTCATTGATGTCATTTCAGTGAATATGGCAATCCATGAAGACTTGAAGTTAAGAGATGAAGAAACCTTAACATGAATTATTTCCATATGCGTTAGTAGATTACAGTAACAAGAAGCACCAATGGACAAAGAGAATTGGAAGAGAGGAAAGAAACAATATAAAGGAATCCCCAAATTGATCTTCACGACATATTGTAAAAGAGGACAAGGGGAGACAAATAATCAGAGGGAGTTACCTTTAATGTCAAAAGGGAAGAGAAAGAACAAAAGCATGAGATAAATATCAGAAGCATGAAGATGCATCCCCAAAGAGATTTACAATTTTCCATTGATGTCAAAGGGGGAGAGAAACATGAGGAGAGAAATATCGAGAGCAATGTCACAGGGGGAGTATGAGTGTTTCCATCAATGCCAAATGAGGAGATTGTTGGAAAGTTAGTTGTCATTGAGATGGGTGTATTTGGATAATTCTCCAAAGTGGTCCCCTTATGGCGTATCTCTAAGCATGGACCTCATGGGAATATGCTTTGAATAAGTCTACAAGAAGCCTTGTAAATATGGTTAACTGGTTAAGAATCCCTAGAGGTGTGGTCATGAATCCCAAAGTTATTTTAAGAAAACAAGTGTGAAGGACATTTTAAATGCATGCACAACCTGTTGGAATATTTTTTTATACTGAGAGAGGGGGTGGTGAATTAGTATTATCATTTTTCCACAATTTAAAACCACTTCATTATTAATTTTATCAAATCAAAACAAATGATCAATAGAAAGGTACACTACACATATTTTTAACATGGAAACCCCAAAATAAACAAATGTTTTTCTTATTTTTAATAAAGATTACATTTAATTTATGAGCTCTAACTCAAAGGAAACTTCAATTCCCTATTTTACTAGCACCAACTAGAAGGAGGCTGCAACCCCTCTATATTTTACCAACACCGATAGGAAGGAAGCACCAACTCCCTAGTTTCCTCATTTATAACTAAAAATATGTTGCAACACCTTAGTTTACCAACTTCAACTGGAAGCAGGCTACAGCCTCCTTTGTCGGCTCCAACCTGCTGTAGCACCACCCAACCTCATTTTTTATGATAAGTACTTCAATCTTCAAATATTCATAATCTTCTTTGTCTTCAGTTGCATATCTTCATTTACTTTCTTGGTCTCTCACATTGTTATTGATCTTTAGATTTCAGTCCCAGAGACACTCCCTCTTTCAACAAGAATTTATGTTTATATAGTCTTCCAATAGTCATGTACAACTGAACAATTGCACCTCTTCAATATAGGAATGTATCCCTTCAGTATAAGTATGTGCCTTTTCAATATAAGATATTAATCATACTATTTCAATTAATACAATTTCAATGAATCATTGTGAGTTTTAAATCGTTTAGTCACATTTTCAATTGGGTCAGTAGATTTTGACTATCATGATTTAATTCACTTTTTACCTTACCATAGATAAATATCACCACAGTTTGAAAATACCATGTGCACATACCATGTGTTCTTTCACTTTTAGCCCTTTTCTTTAACTCCACTTTCACTTTTATCTTTTTCTTTAATCTAATTTCACTTTTACCTTTTATAATCCAATTTCATTTTTAACTTTTTCTTTATTCCACTTTCATGTTTACTCCTCTTTTACGTAAAATCCACTTGCACCTAACTTTTCAACTTTTGTTATTTATTAAAGTCATATTTATATTTAATCCACTTTCATTTCCACTTTTGGGTAAACTCCATTTACACTTAAGTTTCTAATTTTGTATTTATTGAAGTGATACCAAAGATTAGTCCTTCAAATTTGATAACTAAATGTGAGTGTTGGTTGGAATGAACTCTCGATTGCTATTAAAATAGGGTCATATAGCATCTTAATTAGGCATCCTTCTACCTTAAAATCAAGGAAAAAGATGCATAAGTGTCTTTCTATGTTTCCTTGGGATGTCCTTTGTTTACATCTGCGTGCATCTTTTTTTTAACTTTGTCTAATCAATGTCCTTATTTGTGTCTTAGTACCATATTATGTCCTCTTTCGATCTCTTTGGATGTCCTTCTAGCATTTCAAATTATGTCACATTAGCATTTTACTTTAATCTTAATGGGTTAAGTAGGTTAGGTGATTTAGTGGTCAATGGGGTAGGTTAGGTAGGTTAGTGGGGTAGGTTATGTTGACTAGATAGGGTTAGGTAGGTCATGTGGATTAGGTGAGTTAGTTTTTGGCAATTTATAACATAATAGTTGAGTGGTTTAGTGTCATCACAATATTTTCCTCACCCTATGAAAACTTGAACATAAGGCCTTTTTCCATTTCCCTATGTAGACTTGAAGTCCCTTTTCTCAAATCCCAGAGATAAAAACATGATTTTTCCACATATACGCGCCCTCCCTATAGTACAATATGTGTATATGCAGGTTGCACCACTACAACCCGCGTACATCAGGATTTGTGCCCAAAATTAAAAAATGGTGTCGGTTTCCATGTCACGTCACGATATCTATGATCATTGGTGTTCCATATACTGGAAAAGTTCTAACTCGACCTTTCAGTTCCACTTGAAGGCTACAAATGGGCCAAATTCGAGATATGGAAAAGGAGAGAATAATTTAATGTTGAGAGAAAAGTTACTCTGGAGAAATTATTCACTTCATATTGAGTCTGCATCCCTTTGTCCTTTTAAGTCTGAACACATTTTTCAACCCCCAAGCTCTTCCCTACTTGATTGAGAACCTCATTGTCTCTGTTATATGAGCTTGTCTTTGGTGGAGAATTGAAGTGATGGAGGCCCAAATGGAAGGAACTTAGTTTCTCGGTTTCGAACCGTGCTGACATGGAAGTTTATAATTCATTCACTTATGTTGATTATATTTTAATAGAAATACTATTTTCTCATCCAATTAATATCTTGAAAATATTTGAATTGTTATTCCATGGGTGTATTTGTTATGAATGTTGATGGATTATGCTATTAAATGTGATAACATTATATATTATCACCATATGCTTGTGTTTCTTGGTTGTTGAGGACAAGTTGCAGGTGTATTGCTTTGAGTCAAGTGCTCAACGGTAGACTTCACCGAACGTCTAGACGAGGTAGGCCCTTTATCTTGTCTTTCTAGCATATATTTTTATATAGCATACATGAGATTAGAGTTGATTTCTACAGTCATTTCCATCTGTTGTGGTTTACCCCTAGCCATAGAGAGATTTTCCCCGTAACAAAATTGGCGACCATACTAGGGATAGAATCTTTTTTTTCGAGGTTTGGAGTGTTTTTCTCCTTAGATTTCTCTTGTTTATATTGATTTTCTTGTCATATGAATTCTTGATAGCCTATGTTCACTCTGAGTCTGAGTTTCTTAGCCTTCTCCTTAGCCTGGTTGCGCTTTAACACATATACGCAGGTTTTTTCCTGACATTCGCGTACATACGCGTGTTGTCCTTCTACAATCAGCGCATATACATGCTTTTCTCCTGAACAATCATGTACATCACTCTTTTTTGCTTGGTTGTTAGATTTGATGGTTCCAGGGTAGGTTTTGATGATTGTTGAGTCTTCTTGGGTCTCTGTTATGACTGTTAAGTGTCTGTGGAATGACAAGAAACATTTCTTTGGTTCAATTTTTGGGCGGTACCTTTCTCATCATCCTTTACATTTGATTTTCCTTGCATCCTAGGCTGGGTGTTTTGATTCTTGATATCCTACTTGGTTTGTCTCTATTTACATACAATAGAGTTTTTATATCAAGTTGTTGTTCAGTCCTTGCATTTTCATTCTCTTATATTGAAAATACAAAAATATTAGGCATTTTGCATTGTTGACATTTGATCTTTTGAGTCCTTATCATTGATCTTAGTACATGTAAAGAAATATTGCATTTTATTTTAGAATTGCATAACTAAATTGAGAATTGCATTTTGAAAAGCATATCATTTATTGGGAATTGATGTTAGGACTTTGCAATGTATTCATATTCATTTATTTTACTTGTTGAGTCGTAACATCACTAGTTTCACGAACGCACCTTTTTGAGTAAGCAAGGCCACTAAAAGTAATGCTATAATTTAAAATTGATTAGTAACGATTTTATTTTGCTAGGGTTAACAAACTAGCTTAGGATTTAGAGACTTAGAATAGGATTTTGTGAGTAAACTTCTCCAAGGATATTAAATCAACAGATGTGTCTGACTAAGTGAGTGGAGAAATCCATTGTATAATCGGTAATATCAGGAGGCTCCGCTTACACCGGATTTAAGCACGAGGTCACGTGAGGTTGGTTGAAGGGATGTCCCCCCGATACCTTGTTAGCTTCAGATATATTTCTAGGGGTCTATTTGTATATGGGGATCTTTCTATTACCCTTACCTCTGTGAGAGGAGGTGCTTTCAAGGTTTCGGGCTTTGTTACCCTGCCCATATGGTGGACCTGACTTACGATTGTTTGTATGTGCATCGGTTATATCATGGTTTTTTAGTTTCTTGACATAGGTACCACATAGGCTACTTGCATGGGTTATTCTGCAGGTACCCTGGGTCAGATAAGGGTCGAACAGCACACAGCCTTTATGGAGGATTACCTCTCCGGGGGGATCTGACCAACTGGTTGTTAAGCCCACAAGGGACCTTATAATTGATTATGATACCTTCTATCTTTAGCAGAGGAGTCCCAGGCCCCTCTTGGGTGAGGCATGCCTACTTTAGAGAGGGAGGCCCCTTTCAGCCACTTCATCTTGTTTGTGTGCATATTGGCTTTTTTATTTTACTTTGGTGTGCTCTTTGATTATTAGTTGAACTTAGGATTTTATACTGCACCTTGAGTTGTCATTATTATGGATAATGGAGTTCCTTTGGCTCCCTCCTTTACCACTACCTCCCCCATGACATGATCCAGATTATTTTCGGCATGAAATGAGATCGGAGATACAATAGAAAAATACACAGAGATATCACAGATATTCAATAATATAATAGAAATGTATCAGAGATGCAACCATAAACATAGATATACAGTAATACATGATTTCTATTAATGAAAGAAATGTACATAGACTATAAAAATACAGAGTGAAAGACTCGCTAGAATGGTGGCAGCTTATCTCTGAGAAGAGATGTGACGGCCACTCGCATTCGCAAGAAGATGATTACAATGAGGCTCTGAAGGCCTTTTTACAATAAACAGGAATACCAAAAACCATAGACATCCAAAAACCTAATCCTAGGAGATGAAGCGCCAAAAGTCATGTGGGCCCCGTTTGGGTAAGTTAGTACATCAACTTCCCGGGATCATAACTTTTGCATACGATCTCTGTTTTAGGCATATGATAGCTCGTTGGAAAGGTATCATCGAGGAGATTCATTTTGGGGGCTCAATCATGTATTTGGCTATCATTGAGAACCTAGATATTTAAAAACCATCATTTAGGCCCTCAAAATGGCCCCGGAAGTTAAAACCTGCTAAAAATAGTAAATTGCCAAAATTGCCAGAAAACTGTTTTGAGTCAGTCGAAAAAAGTGGGTAGCCACCGATATCCACCTGGATCAATCCTCCATCCTTAGGAAGAAATGGTCTCCATTGCGTTGAGTTCTCGAGGGGGAGGGAAAAGCATTTGCTGGATCTACATCTTGGTGAGTTGTTTGTATTGTTGGAGACGTCGCGCTGCTTAGTTTGTGGAAGTCTGTCATGAACCTGTTGAAGCTAAGGCTATTCAACAAGTCGAGCTACATGAGAGGAAAGTGTGAAGAAGGAATCTTTGTGCTTTGCTGCAACCTTGTCGACCTGCTTCTATTGGATAGAAGGTGCAGGGGGCGAGGCTATAGTGGTTGCAGTGTCCTTCTATTCCCCTTTTGAATAGATTGTGAAGAAGCTGAATTTTGCAGTATGAGATACTACCTTGTGACACTTTTTAGGTGGAAAAATATTTGGACCTACCTCTGTTATTTTGTAGAGATGACCCCCCAAAGTAACAATGACACTACGGGGTTGAGACTCATAAACAGCATGGTGTCTCCACATATATGGTTGGCCCAAGAGAACATCACAGACATCTAGTGGGGAAACATCACATAATACCTCATCCTTGAAGGGTTGTGTTGTTCCTGAGTCTGTACTTAAGGCTCAAAAGTATAGTGTCAAGGCATCCGAAAGTGGTTAGAAGACGGAGAAGGGAGAAACGTCAACCCTCGGAGAAGAAAGCTAAGGGAGATTTCTTTGTTGGCGTTGTCTGGCTTCAAACTGCTCCTGGATATTTATGTCTCATTCAATGGCTGCCCATGCTTGTTCAAGTTCGTCACGGTTAGTTGTCGTTTTAAGGATGGTATTGAAGAGGTTTAAGGCGATGTGTGTTTGGTTCAATAACCCGGGTTCAACGTTAGGTTGAGGTTATACAGGAACTGTCATGGGGGGACAGCGCAGGTAGGAAAAAATTTAAGAGAGGTTAAGTGTTGTGTCAGTTTAGTCTTGTAAAAGAGAACTTACGGTTGCAGAATTAGAATATGGATGCGAATCTAAGGCTCGTTCCCGTAACTGTATTATATTTTAATAAAAGGGGCTAGATGGGAGAAAAACATTGAGTCGTTTACGGTGTCAGGTTCCTACCAGGGGAAAATCTCACGAAGTAAACGGAAGAAGAAAATATGTAAGAAAATAACTGATGTAACAAAAAATACATGTAGAATTTTGAAACTGCAGATTGGTCTTACACCGCTGATAGCTGGTGCAGAGGAAAGACAATAAACAATTACAAAAAACCTAAATTTATTCGTTATAGTAGTGGTCGTACTAAAGTATAACGAAGCACATCAATTATGAATATGAATTGAAATTGAAAATGAGGAACAAGAAAGAAAACTTGTAATACAGTAGTGACGGAATTGCGAATCTCGAATCTGCTTGTATTAAATCTCAATGTAAAAACTCTCTTACAAAGTCTCAAAAAGGGTCCCGCCTTGTTTATTTCTCTCTGGGGTATATTTATACAATTTTTACAAAGCAGGTAGAATCTCAATAGTCGCAAAATTTCAGTTATGACAGAGGAGAGAGAAATCGCTCCATTTCCCCTATTCTGTCTTCACTTAGTGCCAGGTGCTCGTCTTCGCGTGGACTCGGTGCAGGCGATACATCTTTCCACAAGCTGAGATACGAGACGGGAAGGCTCTGCTTGACAGCAGGCCTTGACGAAGTAACATTCTCGGGCTAACTGTTGTAGCTTGTCCTCCATTTGTGCACCGATGATGTCGAGGGCACTTAGCTGCGCGCTGGGTTTGATCATGTGCTTATCAACTTCGGCCATGTCTACCATATCTATCTGAGAGATATTGGCCGAATCTCTCTCATCTTTCTCTATCAGATCAAGTGAGATCTGTTCCACATTCATTTACATCAATGTTTCTGCATCACCTCCACTGTCCATACCCAACAGCTCGTCGTCTATGGAATTAAAAGCTTCTTCCAAAGAATGAATTACCTTTTGAGCTTGCTCCTTGCCCAGGGAAATCTTGTGCTCCCAATCCTTCAATAGAATATTACCTCTGGTTTGTTCTGGGATGGTGAGCCTGGGAGCACCTGTCGAAACACTGTTATTCGTGGCTATCACAGCCTCCTGGAAGGCGACCCGAGCCACTTCTGAATCTCTTTCTCTGGCAGTCAGGTTCTCGGAAACCTGATTTACCAACAGACAATTTTCCCGGATCTCTCCTATCCTGACAAGCAAACTCTGCTGAGTCGAAGAGATTCTGCTCCGAATTCCCATGGCCTGGGATTTGAATATCTCCATGTCGATCATTCTGCTTTCGGCGATTGTTGCCCGAGCCTGCATCTCTTCAATCATAATCCTCTGTTGGCCCGCCTGTATCCGACTGTCTCGGACCACCAGATGTGCTTGCTCGAGCTTGGTTTTGAGCACCTCTATTTCATTCTTATCAGCTAGTCGGGCCAGCTCTATTTCCACGCTCACCTGGCCTTTATCATTTTCCATGGCCGAGGCCAATCTGGCCTCGAGAGTCCTGATCAGGCGATTTTTCCTTTTGAGTTGGTTCTTTAAAAGTCCGACCGAAAATTGATTCGTCGATGCATACGCTCCTAGCGTCCCTACGATCTCAGTGGCGAATTTCTCATTTTTTTTATTCTTTCCGTCGGTCATAACTTTGTATTTCTTAGCGGTCGACTCTCCCTCTTGGTAGAATTCCCTCTTTACTACCGCTTTTCTGTTTTTATCAAAGAAAAACTCGTTCGGAGGGAGTTCCTCTGCTCTTATGGGCCTCAGTTCCTCATTGAATATCCATTCTTCTTCGATATTTCATTGTGTCGATTGCAAGGGGGTGACAGAAGTGATGGGTTCCCCGATTTGCTTCGCTGATTTTCCTGGGGTGTCGACCGGGTCCTGCCTCTTCGGCGGTTCAGGGGTCTTTGTCTCGGTTTCCAGATTCTTTGTTTGTTTCCCCTCGTCCTGGCGTTTTCCCGAGTCAGGAGCTGCATCTTTGGGACCTTCAGTATCCTTCTGTTTCATCTCGGAAACACCCGGACTCTCGCCTCACAACACAGTGGGGAGGCAACTTCGTCTATGCTCCTGGAATTTTAATACAGAGGTTGTGTCTTCGGGTGCTAAGGATCGGATCCGAGCTAGAACTTCCTCATAAGACCTTGCCCCTTGGAAAATGTCATCCGGGGGTGAAATCTCATGCTCAAACCTCTTTAGCCCACAATTAGCTAAATGGTTGCTCACAACCTTCTGTGGATCATGTTTTTTATACTCGATGGAGACCAAATTCAGGTCTTCCAGGGCTGCGGCCTCGGCTTTGGCATGCCCGAAATCCAATAAAGAATAAGAATTCAGCCGAATGGGAAAAGATGGCCACACCTTTTATGAGTATCCTTTGACTTCTTTACTCACCCCACCAATTACTGTCTGTCGGGCGACCTCGCGACAAGCCAGCTTGTCGAAAATGAACAATGGTAGCGCAAGCGAGGGAACAACAGCCTCGAACACTCTGAAGTACGATAACTCTGCCTCCACATACCAGTCCGCTATGCCACTCAGATTTGCTGCAATGCTATCCGCGATACGAGGTGGTGGATGACCAAAAATGGCGATATGCAGGGGCACCATCACCTAGTTAAAAATTTCATATGCAAAATTTTTCGCTTTCTTTTCCCATAGCCTTTCGTGATATACATGTATGGGTCTGTCTTCGGCCGGAGTCCAAGCCCAGCTCATCAATGGAAATGGTGTCATGGAACATATCGCATCCATAAGATACACGGACATGAAGAATGAGGACGGTCTCCCACTTCCCTTCTGCTCCCGATACTCTGTGACCCGGTTGGCCAAACTATCCGAGAGTATTTTTGCCCAATTAAAAGAGAAACCTTCTGCGACCCGAAACATAAGAGGCACCCATGAAATGAAAAAATGTGATGTGTCCTCTCTCCCAAATAGCCGACATGTCATCATGGCCACATATTTATACTGTGGCTCCAACGAAGCGATTAAATAAACTCCCTGGTCATTTTCCCTGAACTTCGCAGTGCGTGAAACCCAATCCTTTATCAGACCGGGCATGGTTTTGTCGTACTGGATGCACTCCTTCTCCTTGAATTCCTCTAGGAACTCAGCGCCATACGTATATTCAGACGTCACGGGTAGCTTATACATAGTTTGTAGATGCTCGGGCCTAAAAGTCCCGACAATGACTCGCTGCCCGTTCATGATAGTCCTGGTGGGTATGTCCACATGATCCAATGCCCATCGGATCATGTCATAATATGGGAGCAACCGTGGTCTGGCTGCTACCATGTGCATTCTAGATTGGACAACTATCTTGTAATTGGTGTTTAGATCATCATTTTCATTGTCGTCTGAGTCGTCTGGATAATCCACCAATTCCGATTGCAAATTGCCTGAAACAAATGACCAGTCGGGGATCGAGTCGACACTTCGGGGAAAAGTGTTGGAGACATTGTTTGAGCCTTGTCCTGCGACCTTGGCATTCGCCTTTGCTGCTTTCCACGGAGCCATAGCCGAAGCTTGCGTTTTCGCTCTTCTGCGATAGAACTGCGTATACATGCAAAAATTAGTTTACTCGGAATTGATGAGCTTTGCGTGCTTATGAAAATGCGTTCGTTATAACGAAATGAAACTCTTATATATATTTGAAAACTTGTTACTTTTCAAACTAAGCATGTCAAATCGTAATTAGAAATAACTTTATTTTGTCAGATCTGATCTTATAAGCACAGATTTACCCTATTTCTCCATAATTGTCATAAATTTCTGGCGGTTTGACAGTCAGTCGAAGTATGGAGAGAAATGGCTAACTCGGGAAACATGCAAGCCTCGGGGCGCGGGATATATCTTGCTTTAGCTCGATTAATCAAATCTTACCAACGTTAATTAACTTCTCGCCATTCGTTACATCGTGGATTTCCTTTTAACACTTTGAGTGTCCAACTCGCGAGATCGCGAGGACCGACTTTGGCTTAATTAACAGTAATCGTGATTTGGGGCATAATCAATTTTATAATCATTTTATTCGCCATATCGCAACTCGGAAACTCGAAGACAAGTTTATGGGAGATTAGTATGCCGAGTCGCAAAACTGTGAGATGGCGATAGTTAAGGCTCAATTAAAGAGAAGAAAATCTTGGATTAGGTGATTAATTAATCATGTTATAATTACATCGCACCTTCGTGAGTCGGGGATTAGAGGCTGTGACTTTTGAAAAAGTTAGTGCCGAGTGGCGAAATGCCGAGAATGACATTTATCATAGTTAGCTTTTTGCCTTTGATCCTTGACATGGGTTATCCGGATAGGACTTCACATTCTCGGCTCTCGGGGCTGTAAAAATAAAAATTCGGACTTGGTGAACGCCGAGGCGCGAAACCCTGACGACGTCTAATCATGAGTTAAAATATTCTACCCTGGTTACTGTCTTGAGCGAAAGTTTAAAACGACTTCGCCCTTTCGTCACTCGGGACGTGTGAACTGATGGATTATAGTATCCGACTTGCGAGATCCCAAAGTAGAACAAAAAGAGCGAACGTTCTTACGAAAGTAGACTTGTTTCGAGAGTAGAAAATCATCGTTGCTCACGTGAAAAGGTTGCAGAGTTTTCAAAATCTTGGGGGGAAACTAAGGCCATCTTTAACTTTCAAGTATCAAAAATAAAAATTGTGATGGGTTAAAAAACAAGGGTGGCTCCAACATAAGCTCCAACTAGGGATACCGCCTTCCTGTGAGGCGGGAAGAACAGTAGACCACGTGCCAATATTGGTTAAATGGAGTCAAAAGCTCAATCAGGCGGAAAAATTCCAAGGAAAAAGGGTCGAAGGAGGGAAAAGACTCTGTTCTTTACCTCGAGAAGTTTTTCAAAATCAGATACTCTTTTCAAACATAGATGTAGTCCCTTCCACAATTTTCCCTTTCACCCTACTAGCTTTGGGTATGTTTTAAGATAGTCGAAACGACCCTAGGAGACTCAACAGATCTTGTGACTCTTGACTTGCATCAAAAGAATGAGATTATATATTTTTAATCGGGAAGTCCCGTCTGAATTTGGGATGTGGATTAGGTTTTAGAAAGCATTGGTTACCAGAGTAGAGTGATATTCATGTATAACATCCTTACAGATATCTCAGACATTGCTTCACTGCCAGCGAGCCTGTTCAGTACCCCGGTGAAGTTATCTAGCCCCTTTTACTGAATTTCCTTTCACCACTTCGGAAAATATTTATGCATTTAAATGCTAAGACGAGGGCAATCATTTCTGAATTTCCTTTCATCGTCTTCCTAGACTAGGTGGGGGCAATCATTTCTGAATTTCCTTTCACCACCTGTCTCGTAATTTATTTTTTGAGCGCGAAGATGGGGGCAATCAGTTTGTATCCGGGCTGATATCCATGTAATATTTTGCATCAGAGGTCTGTCAACTTACTTTGATTACTCGGTACCAATCTTCCCTTAACCCTCACAACACCTTCGTTCTTAGGGAGACAAGGAAAATAATTTTTTAAGGGGCATCATGTTTGAGCAAGCTTTGATTTTTCTGATGATGTTGAAAAACCTAGGAAAGTTAGGATCGCTCTAAATGTTCCTTCGCTTAGCAAGGGATCAAGTAGTTGTGGAGACCCGCTTTCTTTCCACAATCTGTTTTGAGACTCAAGAGGCTAAAACGAAAACTTTTATTCCTTCGTAATGAAATGAAAAGATGGCAGCTTGTCAAAAGTTAGACCCGAAAACAAGCAAGATATAGCGCAGCGATTTATTGATTGAAAATACAAAAGGTCAAAACAGTTCGAGACTGGCTCTTGTAGATGTCTTTGGGGACAGTTACTTTTGACTGACTGTTCTTAGTTTTAGTGTATCATTCAAATCATTTTAAATCAAAGGTTACCAAGCCACACAATAATCTTGTTATCTAACACTTTAGCCGATATTGTAGCTTGAATGACGTTACCTTGGTTTACTTTAACAGTCTTTCATAACATGTGTATTGAGAAAGCTCACCTTTACCTTTTCTTTTCACTTTCTTTGTGCACTATGAAGCTACTTTTAGATATCACCTGTTTCATGCCGATTTATTCCTGACACTGCCTTGCGAATTACTCTTCATGCTAGCTTTGCAAGCAGCTAAATCCTGTAAAAAGTAAACACGAAATTTATTCGAAATATGTCTAAAAATTATGAACAGAAGAAAACAGAAAGTCCAAAGGGTAATAAAAATGCATGTATGTACACAATTTTATTTTATTTTTGAATAAATGGCGACTGTTATGTCATGTAATGTTTCAGATATCACCCATTGACAGGGGCACTGAGGACTTCTCCGTCGATGTTTTCCAATAGGAAGGAATTTTTTCCCTCCGGAGCGGAGACCCTGAATGGCCCATACCAGAGGTGGTCAAATTTACCATGCTTCGCGGCTTCCTCTTTTCTTGCATCCCATCTTAGTACTAAGTCACCTAGAAGTAATTCCCTGTCTTTCGCCTTGAGATCGAACAATACTTTCATCTCATCCTGGTACTTTTGCAATTTTTCATCAACTTCAACCCTATGTTGTTGAACCTCGATCAGCTGGTTAATTCTCCTGGTTACATGATTTGGTTCTTCATTTTGATCCTGCCATAACTTCATCACTGGCAGCGCTAGGTTTATAGGTAGGACCGCCTCTGTCCCATAGACCATTTGAAATGGCAAAATGCCGATGGACCTTTTAGTGCTGATGCAGTTTGCTCATAATGCGTATTTCAAGTGCACATGCCAAGACCTTTTATTTTCATCCAGTACTTTCTTGATTATGTTCACTAGGCTTTTGTTAGATGATTCGGCCAATCCGTTCCCCTGGGGGTAATATGTAGTGGAATGGCCGAGAACGATATTATACTTTTGACAGAAGCTGATCATAGCCATAGAATTGAAGGCCTGGGCATTATCGGTAACTATCTTTCAGGGACACCCGAATCTTGACAAGATATTGTTTTCCAAGAAATCGATCACCACCGAGTCTGTTGCCCTTTTGGTTGGAATGGTTTCCACCCACTTAGTAAAATAATCCGTAGCTGTTAAGATCCACTTATGTTGAGCACTGGAATGAGGATTAATTTCCCCTATGAAGTCTAGACCCCATTGTTGAAATGGAGCTTCAATTTTGACTGGAACGAGTGGTAGTGCAGGGAGTTTCTGTTTACCAGCGAATATTTGACAAGGGTTGCATGCACGTACTTTGGCATTGACGTTTGAAAATAATTTCGGGCAATAGTACCCGGCCCTCAAAATCTTATAGGCTGTGGCTCTCCATGCATGGTGTCCCCCATAGACTCCTTCATGAAATTCCTCTATAAACCATGGAGTTTCTGACTCAACCAAACAGACTAGCAGGAACCCGAGTGGATCCTTCCAGTATAGCTGATTTTCGGCGATGCAATATTTTATAGCATGGAGTTTTAAAGTTCTGCACTTGGCTGGTGATAGTTCATTTGGGAATTTCAGGTTTAACAAGTAGAACACTATGTCTTTATACCAGCCTGACGATATGAACTTTTCCTCGACCTTACTTGGATCTGTTTGGTCATCCGGCTTGTGCAGGTGTGTGTCTCTGTCTTCTTCTTGCAGGCAATTAATATCAAGAGCTCTAAGATTCGACTCGTCCAAGAGTTTGGCCAGACCCTTCCCCTTCATCAATTTAGTCGGCTTGACTTCCAGATCGAATTCTTGTATTTTAGCGAGCCATCGCCCTCTTTTTCCGTCACTGTCCGGCTGTACCAATATGTCTTTTACAGAACTAGTAGGCACATACGCGATTATTTTTTAATGTAGCACATAGGTTCTAAATGCTTTCAAAGCTTTTACCATTGTGTATGCTTGTTTTTCCATTATGTCATATTTCAGTTCTGCATCTTTGAGACTTTTGATAAAAAATGTTATTGGTTGTTCGAACCCCTCTTCATTTTTCTGCAAGAGTACCGCGGCGATGGTATGTTCAGAAGCAAAAGAGAAGATGAGAAAATCCTTCAGATAATCCGGACTTTCTAACACAGGTGCCTCGCTTATAACTTTTTTAATATGAGCGAACGATGCCCTGGCCTCGGTGGTCCAATTTACCCTACTATCCTTCTTCATCATTCCTGTAATCAGTTTGACAATCTCAGCGAAATTGGGAATGAACCTTCGTAGAAAATTTATCTTTCCTAAGAATGATTGAATTTCTTTTATATTTCTCGGGATAGTGATAGTATCTATCGCTTCAATCCTCTTAGGATCAATCTTGATTCCTTCCTTAGATACGACATGGCCCAGAAGCTTACCTTCCCACATAGCGAAATGTGATTTCTTTTGGTTCAGGGATAGGCCAAACCTGTGGCACTTTTTGAAAGTTTGTTTTAGATGCATCAGATGTTCTTTGTCAGTTTTAGAGAAAACCATCAGATCGTCGAGGTAAATAACTACGAACTTGTCCTTTTCTCCCACGAAGGCGATGTCCATAGCTCGCTGGAAAGTGGCCCCTGCATTCATCAAACCAAAAGTCATATTATCATACATGAAAGTACCCCAGGGTGTGGTGAAAGCAGTTTTTTCCCTATCTTGTTCATTCATAGCGATCTGATTATAACCAGAGAAACCATCTATCATAGACATTCGATTAGCTCCAACAACCTTTTCTAAAACGTGGTCCATCTTGGGCAGCGGGTAGTTATCTTTGAGAGATGACTTGTTTAAGTTTCGAAAATCCACACACAGTCTGATTTCC
>ML808262.1:182453-210316 GCA_009831015.1 Picea engelmannii
AGAGATTTAAGGAGAGCGTTCATAAGGTATGTCCACTATCCATTTCTCTTAGTTCGTTCAATAATCTAGATCTAGGGAAAGAGTAGTATTCTGTCTCATTTTGTTCTAGATCCAGGTGGATCTAGGGAGATTGGTCTGTGTCCACACTCACGAATTTATCCATTAACAGCGATAAACGGGGTTTTTCGCTAATTCCACCAAAGGGATTGGTATCTTAATTTTGTTTAACTCGTTTTCAAAACTAAAAGCTCCTCTAACCTTGTCTGTTGCTCCGGTTGAGACTTCCGAATTCTTCCTTTCTGACTTATTTGTCTGGACAGATTTATCGTCCATGGTCCTAGTTAAAGACGTAGCTTTATTCACGGGTTCGGTTGGCTATGTTTGAGTTCCAACTTTTTCCACCTCGGACTCTTGAGTGCTTACTCTTCTAGTTTTGTTGTTGGGTAATGGGGTCTCGTCCGAAGGAGGCTCATAAGCTTGGCCTCTTTGAAGGATTTTCTTGGGTTGAGTCGCGTAGGTGGGCTTATTCTTAGACCTTAGATTGTACTTTGGTTGAAAATCAGCCATCATTATCTCAGTTTCTGATTGAGATTCACAGATCTTGGTATGATCACCCTCCTCACTCTCATTTGCCGACTTTGGCATATTTAGAGACTTTTCGTAGTCTTCGCGAGTCAGATATGGTTGACTATAGTCATCACCGAAGTTTGTGACATCATTATCTGAATCCTCGAAGTCTTGAAAATCGTTAGCTCCTATAAAATTTTCATTCTTCAAGGGAGCTTGTATTTTTTGATCCTCCTTTTTTATTAGTCTTTGTTGAATAGGAGGGTTTTAATTTTTCCTGAAATCTTTTTTGGGGTAAGAGTCAGCCTTGGCCTGTTCGAGTTCCATCCGGGTTATTTTATTTGACAACTCTTTAATCACTCTAGCCATATCGTCCACCCTATCGTCTGAGGATCTATTGGACCCTGAAGGGCCAACTTGTTCTCTAAAACGCTTGGTCTCTCGGTTTCCAGTCTCTACTCTAGCTTTAAGTTTACCTGAAGCCATCATATTAGATTCTATCTCTACCGCATCATCCTGCATACGGTTTAAGGTGGCTCCCCTTTGCTCTCGCAAAAGTAGTGCGAAATCCGGCTCGAAAGCTCCGGCGAAGGTCACTTTGGCTGCGGGTTGAGATGGTTTGAATTCAGCTGGGATTTTATTGTACAGTTTGTTGAATCTCAGAATGAATTCCATGACTGTTTCTGAGTTCTTTTTCTTCAAAGACCCAAATTCGGTTAGATAATAGAGATGGTCTTTTCACTCGCCCCATTGTCTGAGGAAAGCATCTTCCAAAGCATCATATGACAGGATAGAAGCTACGGGTAGGCTCCGAAACCAAGTTCGGACCTGACCTTCAAAAGTTTGGACAAGGAGTCTCGAATATACATCCTCGTGCTCGATACCGAAGATATCTGCGAATTGGTCGAAGAAATTAATATGTTCAGCACCGGTCATATCTCCCTCCCCGATGAATTTCGGTAAATTATTTATGTAGTTTTCTGGAAGATCGTGTAGGGGGACAGGCAATACTAAAGGAGCGTATTGGGCTGCGACTTTCGCAAAAACTCTGGGAGGGGGGGCAGGCCCTTGACCTCCACCTCCTCCTAGAGGGACACCTCCACCTCCTCCTAGAGGGACTCCTCCCCCTCCTCCCCCTCCTCCTCCTATAAACCCTCTGCCTCCTCCTATAAACCCTCCACCTCCTCCTCCGGCAGCTTCCATCGTTGTCTGTGGGGAGTTATACAGGGATTTTTGGAAAATGAAAAGGGAATCTTTATTTTCTTCGCGAAGAGGAAAGTCTGATGAGGAAGGATAAGGAACGCGAGGACTAAGAAAATTTGAGGGTTCAGAAGGACTCTCAGCCTTCGGTGATGGGATTTCAAGTTGGTAAACAGCAGCGATAGGCTTAAAAGAGCCTCTCGCCTTTAGAATTTTTTCGGGATCGGTAACAGGCGTAATCTGCTCACCATCCGGGTTTTGTCTGGTATTCCTTCGAACGAATGCCAGTTTATTTCTTCGTGGAGTCTCCAAGTGAAATATAAAAAGCCTTAAAAGGTGTGTACTCTTTTTTCACCATCAAAGGGTAACACTTTCAACGAAAAACAATTGTCGTTTTCCCAGGGAAAAAGATTTCGTAACTTCGTTCCCCGGCAACAGCACCAGTAAGATGTTGTTCCTGAGTCTGTACTTAAGGCTCAAAAGTACAGTGTCAAGGAATCCAAAAGTGGTTAGAAGATGGAGAAGGGACAAACGTCAACCCTCGGAGAAGAAATCTAAGGGAGATTTCTTTGTTGGCGTTGTCTGGCTTCAAACTGCTCCTGGATAGTTATGTCTCGTTCAATGGCGGCCCATGCTTGTTCAAGTTCGGCCCGGTTAGTTGTCGTTTTAAGGATGGTATTGAAGAGGTTTAAGGCGATGTGTGTTTGGTTCAATAACCCGGGTTCAACGTTAGGTTGAGTTGATACAGGAACTGTCATGGGGGAACAACGCAGGTAGGAAAAACTTTAAGAGAGGTTAAGTGTTGTCTCAGTTTAGTCTTGTAAAAGAGAACTTACGGTTGCAGAATTAGAATACGGATGCGAATCTAAGGCTCATTCCCGTAACTGTATTATATTTTAATAAAAGGGGAGACATGGGAGAAAAACATTGAGTTGTTTACGATGTCAGGTTCCTACCAGGGGAAAATCTCACGAAGTAAACGAAAGAAGAAAATATGTAACAAAATAACTGATGTAACAAAAAATACATGCAGAATTCTGAAACTGCAGATTGGTCTTACACCGCTGATAGCTGGTGCAGAGGAAAGACAATAAAAAATTACAGAAAACCCAAATTTATTTGTTATAGTAGTGGTCGTACTAAAGTATAACGAATCACATCAATTATGAATATGAATTGAAATTGAAAATGAGGAACAAGAAAGCAAACTTGTGATACAGTAGTGACGGAATTGAGAATCTCGGATCTACTTGTATTAAATATCAATGTAAAAACTCTCTTACAAAGTCTCAAAAAGGGTCCTGCCTTGTTTATTTCTCTCTGGGGTATATTTATATAATTTTTACAAAGCAGGTAGAATCTCAACAGTCACAAAATTTCAGTTATGACAAAGGAGAGATCAATCGCTCCATTTCCCCTATTATGTCTTCACTTAGTGCAAGGTGCTCGTCTTCGCGCGGACTAGGTGCAGGCGATACATCTTTCCACAAGCTGAGATACGAGCCGTGAAGGCTCTGCTTGACAGCTGGCCTTGACGAAGTAACATTCTCGGGCTAACTACTGTAGCTTGTCCTCCATTTGTGCACCGATGATGTCAAGGGCACTTAGCTGCGCGCTGGGTTTGATCATGTGCTTATCAACTTGGGCCATGTCTACCATATCTATCTGAGAGATATTGGATGAATCTCTCTCATCTTTCTCTTTCAGATCAAGTGAGATCTATTCCACATTCATTTGCATCAATGTTTATGCATTGCCTCCACTGTCCATACCCAACAGCTCGCCGTCTATGGAATTAAAAGCTTCTTCCAAAGAATGAATTACCTTTTGAGCTTGCTCCTTGCCCAGGGCAATGTTGTGCTCCCAATCCTTCAACAGAATATTACCTCTGGTTTGTTCTGGGATGGTGAGCTCGGGAGCACCTGCCGAAACGTTGTTATTCATGGCTATCACCGCCTCCTGGAAGGCGACCCGAGCCGCTTCTGCATCTCTTTCTCTGGCAGTCAGGTTCTCGGAAACCTGATTTACCAACAGACAATTTTCCCGGATCTCTCCTATCCTGGCGAGCAAACTCTGTCGAGCCGAAGAGATTCTGCTCCGAATTCCCATGGCCCGGGATTTGAACATCTCCACGTCGATCATTCTTCCTTCGGAGATCATCGCCCGAGCCTGCAGCTCTTCAATCATAATCCTCTGTTGGCCCGCCTGTATCCAACTGTCTCGGACCACCAGATGTGCTTGCTCGAGCTTGGTTTTGAGCACCTCTATTTCATTCTTATCAGCTAGTCGGGCCAGCTCTATCTCCACGCTCACCTGGCCTTTAGCATTTTCCGTGGCCGAGGATAATCTGGCCTCGAGAGTCCTGATCAGGTGATTTTTCCTTTTGAGTTGGTTCTTTAAAAGTCCGACCGAAAATTGATTCCCTGATGCATACGCTCCTAGCGTCCCTGCAATCTCAGTGGCGAATTGCTCATTTTTTTTATTCTTTTCATCGGTCATAACTTTGTGTTTCTTAGCGGTCGACTCTCCCTCCTGGTAGAATTCCCTCTTTACTACCGCTTTTCTCTTTTTATCAAAGAAAAACTCATTCGAAGGGAGTTCCTCTGCTCTTATGGGCCTCAGTTCCTCATTGAATATCCATCCTTCTTCGATATTTCCTTGTGTCGACTGCAAGGGGGTGACAGAAGTGATGGGTTCCCCGATTTGCTTCGCTGATTTTCTTGGGGTGTCGATCGGGTCCTGCCTCTTTGGCGGTTCAGGGGTCTTTGTCTCGGTTTTCGGATTCTTTGTTTGTTTCCCCTCGTCCTGGCGTTTTCCCGAGTCAGGAGCTGCATCTTTGGGACCTTCAGTATCCTTTTGTTTCGTCTCGTAAACACCCGGACTCTCGCCTCGCAACACAGTGGGGAGGCAGCTTCGTCTATGCTCCTGGAATTTTAATACAGAGGTTGTGTCTTCGGGTGCTAAGGATCGGATCTGAGCTAGAACTTCCTCATAAGACCTCGCCCCTCGGAAAATGTCATCCGGGGGTGAAATCTCATGCTCAAACCTCTTTAGCCCACAATTAGCTAAATGGTTGCTCACAACCTTTTGTGGATCATGTTTATTATACTCGATGGAGACCAAATTCAAGTCTTCCAAGGCTGCGGCCTCGACTTTGGCATGCCCGAAATCCAATAAAGAATAAGAATTCAGCCGAATGGGAAAAGACGGCCACACCTTTTTTGAGTATCCTTTGAGTTCTTTACTCACCCCGCCAATTACTGTCTGCCGGGCGACCTTGCAACAAGCCAGCTTGTCAGGAATGAACAATGGTAGCGCAAGCGGGGGAACAACAGCCCCGAACACTCTGAAGTACGAGAACTCTGCCTCCACGTACCAGTCCACTATGCCACTCAGATTTGTTGCAATGCTATCTGCGATACGAGGTGGTAGATGACCAAAAATGGCGATATGCAGGGGCACCATCACCCAGTTAAAAATTTCATATGCGAAATTTTTTGCTTTATTTTCCCATAGCCTTTTGTGATACACATGTATTGGTCTGTCTTCGACCGGAGTCCAAGCCCAGCTCATCAACGAAAATGGTGTCATGGAACATATCGTTTCCATAAGATATGCGGACATGAAGAATGAGGACGATCTCCCACTTCCCTTCTGCTCCCAATACTCTGTGACCCAGTTGGCCAAACTATCCGAGAGTATTTTTGCCCAATTAAAAGAGCAACCTTTTGTGACCCGAAATATAAGAGGCACCCATGAAATGAAAAAATGTGATGTGTCTTCTCTCCCAAATAGCCGGCATGTCATCATGGCCACATATTTATACTGTGGCTCCAACGAAGCGATTAAATAAACTCCCTAGTCATTTGCCCTGAACTTCGCAGTGCACGAAACCCAATCCTTTATCAGACCGGGCATGGTTTTGTCGTACTGGATGCACTCCTTCTCCTTGAATTCCTCTAGGAACTCAGTGCCATATGTATATTCATACGTCGCGGGTAGCTTATACATAGTTTGTAGATGCTCGGGCCTAAAAGTCCCGACAGTGACTCGTTGCCCGTTCATGATAGTCCTGGTGGGTATGTCCACGTGATCCAACGCCCATCTGATCATGTCATAATATGGGAGAAACCGTAGTCTGGTTGCTACCATGTGCATTCCGGATTGGACGACTATCTTGTATTTGGTGTTTAGATCACCATTTTCATTGTCGTCTGAGTCGTCTGGATAATCCACCAATTCCGATTGCAAAATGCCTGAAACAAATGACCAATCGAGGATCGAGTCAACACTTCGGGGCGAAGTGTCGGAGACATTGTCTAAGCCTTGTCCTGCGACCTCGACATTCGTCTTTGCTGCTTTCCGCGGAGCCATAGCCGAAGCTTGTGTTTTCGCTCTTCTACGATAGAACTGCATATACATGCAGAAATTAGTTTACTCGGAATTGATGAGCTTTGCGTGCTTATGAAAATGCGTTCGTTATAATGAAATGAAACTCTTATATATATTTGAAAACTTGGTACTTTTCAAAATAAGCATGTCAAATCGTAATTAGAAATAACTTTATTGCGTCAGATCCGATCTTATAAGCACAGATTTACCCTATTTCTCCATAATTGTCATAAATTTATGGCGGTTTGACAGTCAGTCGAAGTATGGAGAGAAATGGCTACCTCGGGAAACATGCAAGCCTCGGGGCACGGGATATATCTTGCTTTAGCTCGATTAATCAAATCTTACCAACATTAATTAACTTCTCTCCATTTGTTACATCGTGGATTTCCTTTTAACACTTTGAGTGTCCAACTCGCGAGATCGCGAGGACCGACTTTGGCTTAATTAACAGTAATCGTGATTTTGGGCATAATCAATTTTATAATCATTTTATTCGCCATATCGCAACTCGGAAACTCGAAGACAAGTTTCTGGGAGATTAGTATGCCGAGTCGCGAAACTACGATATGGCGATAGTTAAGGCTCAATTAAAGAGAAGAAAATCTTGGATTAGGTGATTAATTAATCATTTTATAACTACACTGTGCCTTCGTGAGTCGGGGATTAGAGGCTATGACTTTTGAAAAAGTTAGTGCCGAGTGGCGAAATGCCGAGAACGACATTTATCATAGTTAGCTTTTTGCCTTTGATCCTTGACATGGGTTATCCGGATAGGACTTCGCGTTCTCGTCTCTCGAGGCTGTAAAAATAAAAATTTGGACTTGGCGAACGCCGAGGCGCGAAACCCCGACGACGTCTAATCATGAGTTAAAAGATTCTACCCTGGTTACTATCTTGAGCGAAAGTTTAAAACGAATTCGCCCTTTCGTGACTCAGGACGTGTGAACTGATGGATTATAGTATCCGACTTGCGAGATCCCGAAGTAGAACAAAAAGAGTGAACGTTCTTACGAAAGTAGACTTGTTTCGAGAGTAGAAAATCATCGCTGCTCACGTGACAAGGTTGCAGAGTTTTCAAAATCTCGGGGGGAAACTAAGGCCATCTTTAACTTTCAAGTATCAAAAATAAAAATTGTGATGGGTTAAAAAAACAAGGGCGGCTCCAACAGGTTGGATCTCGTATGACAACTGGCACTATTTGCTGACACAGAGATCTCATCCTTGTCGAAGCCACCCGATGTTGTATGGATGCGGGTGTGGTGTTGTCGACAATCCCAACTATTTGACGACCTCTGCTAAGATAAGGTTTTTTTGGCTTCCGCTATCAACAATAAAATGCAGCGGGGTCCCCTTCACCCACATCTGTGAATGAAAAAGGCACTCCCCCTCTTAAGGATCTGTTGGTTCTTCTGGTTGACTTGTTGCAGTCGCAACAATAGCAGTGGGGTCTGTGTCAATGATCTGTCCTTTACCAGTATTTTCAGAATCAGATTCTGAATCAGGATTTGGCTCCTTGTCTTTGATCTCGGCCACCAATGACTGTTTTGAGCGACATTCATCGGTGTTGTGCCAGGGGCTTTTGTGGAAATCACACCATTTTCTGGTGTCCTTCTTTGTCTTCCCGTGACCCTTCTTTTCCTGTGTCTTGGACTGGTTTTCGGGAGATTGTTTGTTAGGGCCGTTTTTGTCATACTTTGGTTGTTGTGGATTTGCAGACCCGAATTCCCATTTGTTCTGGTGCTTAAATTTCTACTAAATTTTAACAACATATCGATAAGCAGCACCGAGTGATGAGATGTCTAGAAAATCCATTTCAGTCTGGATGTATCTGTGTAGAGCCCCACGGTATTTCAGAACCAAATATCGCTTGGAGTCTTTGATACCCAACTTGGTGTGCAAGGTATGGAAGGTATTGGTGAACTCCAGAATTTCTTGGCCCCTCTCTTGCCACAGTGTGGTCCATCTCATGTACTGGTCCTCATAGCTGCCAACAAGATAATATTGTTCCTTTACGCATCCACAAAAAAATCCCAAGTGGGATCAGCCCCATATATTCCAGACTCCTCTGTGGAACTTTGCTCCCAGTAAGTTTCCCACCAATGTTTGACATGAGGGAGAGCTTTAAGGAATGTGAAGGTGATCTTTTCTTTGTCGGCAAAATTGTGAATAGAGAAATAACCTTCTAGTAGAGTTAACCATTTTTCTAGGGCTTATGCATCTATCTGTCCTTCAAATGCAGGAATATAAAAATTAACTTGTACCTTGAAAGGCAAGGTGCCTCCAAAGTGGCCACTTGATGAATATGCACCTGATGCTATCGGCAGGTGTTTAAGGATGTGGGCAAAATTCTCCATCATTTCGTCCCTTTGACGCATGAGAGTTTGCTCAAGCAACAAATTGATAGGATCGTCTGCTCTGTCATTTTTCTTTTCTTCCGCCATTGAGGGTTTCTTGGGTGTGCGAGAGCAATTGTCTCCAAGAGAGACAAGCTTGAGACCCAACTTGCTATACTCGGACCTCGTCGAGGACATGCACTGAAAAAATGATCAAGAGCAGCATGCTCTAATACCACTGATTCAGATTATTTTCAGCACGAAATGAGATCGGAGATACAATAGAGAAATGCACAGAGATATCACAAATATTCAATAATATAACAGAATTGTATCAAAGATGCAACCATAAACACAGATATACAGTAATACACGATTTCTATTAATGAAAGAAATGTACAGGGACTGTAAAAATACAGAGTGAAAGACTCGCTCGAATGGTGGCAGCTTATCTCTGAGAAGAGATGTGACGGCTACTCGCATTTGTAAGAAAATGATTACAATGAGGCTCTGAAGGCCTTTTTACAATAAACAAGAATGTCAAAAACCCTAGACATCCAAAAACCTAACCCTAGGAGATGAAGCGCCAAAAGGCATGTGGGCCCCATTTGGGCAAGTTAGTACATCAACTTCCCGGGGTCGTAACTTTTGCATACGATATCCATTTTAGGCGTATGATAGCTTGTTGGAAAGGTATCGTCGAGGAGATTCATTTTTGGGGATCAATCATGCCTTCATCTATCATTGAGAACCTAGATCTCTAAAAACATTCATTTAGGCCCTCAAAATGGCCTCGGAAGTTAAAACCTGCTAAAAATAGTAAATTGCCAAAATTGCCAGAAAACTGTTTTGAGCCAGTCAAAAAAGGTGGGTGGCCACCGATATCCACCTGGATCATGACATTCACTCATTTCATGGGGGGAAATCCGACATATTTTCATAATGGTATGCAGAATTACGACACTCAGTCAACGCCTTAGGTCTCTAATCATTTTCCTATTAGTATGCCAAACATGTCTTCATCCTTTTCATCCTCTCCCTTGCCTGCTTATACAAATCCTAGTTTTGGATCTGGGGGAATGATGACTCCATTGCCCACATCTTCATTTGATAGGAGTTATGTCCCTCAACCAACTCTCACTGTGGGGGGTTGGAATCTCCCCTCTTACTGATCCAATCATAGCCATGCTTTTTCAGGAGCCAGTGCTCAAATGGGTGGTTATTCTACTTATTACACCCCATCTGTGTATCATTTGTTTGTCATGTCAGTTCCTACGAACACTTTTCCCATGGCGGGTCCCCATATGCCCTCTGGCATTTCATATGGAGGAAATCAGTTTTATGGTTCGGGCTACCCTCTTCACGGAAACCCTTCACATGGGGGCAACATATATCCTCACTTGAATAATCCTTATCACACTCTTGTCTCTTTGCAGACATCTTCTTCAGTGATGATGCCTGTACAAACCTCTATGGATCAATTAGGCGGAGGATACTACCTTTCCAGATAGGGACAGGGTATAAACCAGGATCTTTCATGGCCTGCAATGTCTCAAAACCAATCTTTTCTGGGACCTTGGTCTCAAATTCCACAACTAAATGTTGCCACCAGTTTGATCACTGCCAGTCAAACCGAAATTCCATCACCAACCTCTGCTAGTCATGTTGGAGATTGGTCGACAACCTCTACAAGTCATGTTGAAGACCAGCAACCAACCGATGTAAGTCATGTTGGGGGCATCACTTTAGTCACCATGATTCATACTGACATCACATCTCCAACCTTTGTGCATCATGTGGGAGATGAACCACTAGCCTCTACCAGTCACACTGAGAGCATGTCACCAACCATTGTGAATGATGTTGGTGGCATTCATACGATTGAGAAACCTAGATGTGTAAGACGAAATCCCAAGTTCCTTTGTAGGATTTGCGAAGGAGATCACCTTACTCATTTGTGCCCTACTACTGTTGGGATACTGGAAGTGTGTTCCTCACCTAGGGGCCCTTCGGGTTCTAAGTCATCTTTGGTTTCCCTACACTCTGTTTTTTCTTTGATTGACACAACATTCATGCCGATGCAATCATCACCTAACCACGCTCCTATTTTTTAGCGTGATGCATCTCCTGGCTTTGTTGTCATGCATCCTATTCAACCAACAGTTGAATAAGTGGTCGTACCAATGCAATCTCTGGTCAATCCAACTCTTCTTTTGGAGGGTGATGCGTCCTTCAACCATGTCATTAGCATTTCTAGTACTGCACCTTCTGAACAAGAGAGAGTTTTACTCTCCCCGAGTACTCTCCCTCCAAGTCTTGGATAGGTTCCCTTTGAATGGGATGGTCTTGTGGGGTACCCAATTCCTCCTCCTATTTCTTTTTAGGTAAGAGACATTCTCTAATATATTGTTGATAAGGTAACCTCTGCTAGAACTTTATCCTCCTCGACTTGGAGAGCTTTGGGTTTTCCCAAGTTTGTGTCAGTTATTCGTAACTTGCTAACATTTTACAGAAATCCTGCATGGGAGCCTTGACCTCCCCCATGACAGGCCGCCTAGAAACCCCCCAATGACTCTTATTTAAGCTATTTTCCGACTTGTCTAAAAAGAGAAAATATTGTCAAGTTAATTTGTCTATTTCACACTCGTTAATTGGATTTGAAAGGTCGTGAGTCTTGGTTAAGCTCTTTTCCGACTCATTTTCAAAAAGCGAAAAGATTTTCGAGTGATCTTGTCTCTTTCACACTCGCAAATTGGATATGAAAGAACGTCTATTTGGTGCAATTTTATCCCTTTTTCAAACTAAGTAGACTAAGATTACGAAAAAGGACATTTTTTGGCGTTAAGTTTTAATTGCATCTCATGCCCTTGCTTGCAGTATTAAGCCTATTGTCGGTTCTCGCTTTCGCGTTTTAAGTTGTTCACCTCAGCATTTTTCATCCTCAACCAAGTAGAGCCTTTTTTATATCCTTTGCAGCTTGACACCCTATACTCAGGAGGAAACATACCCCCGAGTGTCCATCTCCCGCATGCACCTCCTTGCATTGAGCATAAGTATGTTCCACTGTTGGAATTAGTTTTTCTTACTTGCGACACTTGAAGTCCCTTTTTGCAAATCCCAGAGCTAAAAACATTATTTTTCCACATATACGTGCCCTACCTATAGTACATCATGTGTATACACAGGTTGCACCACTACAGCCCACGTACATCGGGATTTGTGCCCAAAATTAAAAAATGGTGTCAGGTTTCTATGTCACATCTTGAGATCTATGATCCTTGGCCTTCCATATACTGGAAATGTTCTGAATCGACCCTTCAGTTCCACTTGAAGGCTACAAATGGGCCAAATCTGAGCTATGGAAAATGAGAGAAGAATTCAACTTTGAGAGCAAAGTTACTATGGAGAAATTATTCACTTCATATTGAGTCTACATCCCTTTGTCCATTTAAGTCTGAACACATTGTTCAACCCCCAAGCTCTTCCCTACTTGATTGAGAACCTCATTGTCTCTCTTATATGAGCTTGCCTTTGGTGGAGTATTGAAGTGGTGAAGGCCCAGTTGGAAGGAACTTAGTTTCTCGGTTCCGAACCATGCCGACACGGAAGTTTGTAATTCATTCACCTATGTTGATTACATTTTAATAGAAATATTTTTTTCTTGTCCAATTAATATCTTGCAAATATTTGAATTTGTATTCCATGGGCGTATTTGTTATGAATGTTGATGGATTATGTTATTGAATGTGCTAACATTATATATTATCACCATATGCTTGTGTTTCTTGGTTGTTGAGGACAAGTTGCGGGTGTATTGATTTGAGTCAAGTGCTCAATAGTGGACTTCATCGAACGTCTAGACGAGGTAGGCCCTTTATCTTGTCTTGCTAACATATTTGTTTATATAGCATACCTGAGATTAGAGTTTATTTTTTCAGCCATTTCCGTCTGTTGTGGTTTACCCCTAGCCATAGAGAGATTTTCCTCGTAACATATAGATAGGTTAGGTGTGATATGTGGGTTGGGTTAGTAGGAATAGTCAGTTAGGTTTATGGTTTAGGTTATAGGTTAGGTTGGTTATTAGGTTAGGTTATATAAATTATGTAGGTTAGTAGGGTCCCAAGTTTATGGCTTATGTAAATAGTGTGGTAGATTAGGTAGTTTAGGTGGCTTAGCAGATTAGGTAGGTTAGGAGGGTTAACTTTTTATATTGTCTAGCATAGTATGTTGGGTGGGTAATAGGTTGGGTAGATTAACAAGTTAATAAGTAAGTTAGCTAAGCTTGTGAAGCAGGTGGGTTAGGTAGGTAGGTGGGTTAGTGGGTTCGGTAGGTTAGTTGGGTGGGTCAATGGGTTAAGTGTGTTAAGTTGGTTTTGATAGTCAACTATTTAGAGCAGAGGGAGCTCATTTTTAGTTTAGATTTATTTCTTACAGTTATGATTGATAACTTTGTATTTCTTTTGTTTGTTGATTTTTTTTTAAATCTTATCCGATCTACATTTTCTATAATTCGAATGAAATTGTTTTGGCTCAAGTTTGGCATTATTTTGGAGTTATTAGCAACATACACATAGTCTCAAGAGTGCAATTTTTTTCCATATTAGCAAAAGGTGGCAATAATAAAGCATCAAACTATCTTTGACAAGTAGAATGGGAAATTATAATCATTTTAAATTTATATAAGGTGCATGGGCATAATTCAAGGCTATTGATTTCTATTTGAAAGACATATACATTACAAAATATTAATCACTCATGATTTCTATTTGAAAAACATATACATTAAAAAAAAAATTAGTTCAATTAACAAGGTTAAACTGAAAATATACTTCATTAAAAAAATACTAAATAAAATCTTCCCTTATAACCTATTTTATGTAATATTAACTTTATATAATCACAAAATTATAAAATATTTAAACTCATAATTAAAACATATTCAAAGTGAAAACATACACAATATTACATAATTCTCAATACAATTAAAAAAAAAATATTTGAACTTATAATTAAAACATATTCAAAGTAAAAACATACACAATATTACATAATTCTCAAAATATACACAATATTACATAATTGTCAAAAGAATTTATTTGCTGAGCATAGCAACATTAAATTAAGATCGTAATGTTCAATCTACATAATTTCGAATATCCCCTTCCCTTACATAATATAAGATCATAATGTTCAATTTACATAATTTCGAATAGCCCCTTCCCTTCTTCAATTTTATGACACAATCCTGGACAATCCTGGACAATCCTGGCCATCATAATTAGAGTTCTCTACAAAGGCTAAAATTTTGAGCTGCTTTTGGAGATCTTTAAAAGAAAATAAAAAGGGCTTCTCAATGCAGTCTAAAATGTGAGCAGAAAATAAGAAGGGCTTCTCAATGCAGTTTAAAATGTTGGTTATAGGGCTTCTCAATGCAGTCTAAAATGTGAGAAGAAAATAAGAAGGGCTTCTCAATGCAGTTTAAAATGTTGGTTATAGGATTCATCAGTTATGGCATTTTTATTGTAGTCTAAAATGTTATTTATATGATGTATCAGTTATGGTGTTTTTTCAAAAAGCCATATTTTTTCAATGGAAGTTAATTTGATATATTTAGATAATTGTAGTTTAACAAATTTTCATTTTTTTATTAGAATTTGTTGAATTTGTAAATTTGATTTGAGTAATTATTTTTGTATAATTCAAATGTTTCATAGATTTTCTACATAATAATTTATTTATTTTAATTCATAAATATAATTATTTTTTTTTTAATTCATAAATATAATTTAAACAACAAACAAAAAATTGTGATTTCATATAAATTTATATCATCAAATTTATGTATTAAACTCCACTAGATAAAAAGTTTATGGAATGGGAACGTGAAATAGAACGCAGCGGTGGTCGGATGATCAGTCCAGCAGAAGGTCAGCGGTGGCGGCAGGCTGTCTCGGGGACGCGTTTGGTGGCAGCAGGCTTTCTCTGGTCCAATAAGGTCCAATAACAAACGCAGTCTCTGACATGATAATGCCATCCATGGAACTTATTAATGATGATCCATCTGCCATGCATATACGTTCATCTTCAGATAACAGGTTCGAATAAAGATTAGCCAACCAAACCATGCCATTATGTAATTTCGAAATGCTTTGTATAATTGTTTTATGAAAGGAATTTTTTTTGGATAGAATAAATTTGCTTAAATCATTATTTTTTTGTTGTTTAAAATTTATTTTTGTAATTTCTGTATTGAATACAGAAATGGATTTAGTATGTTGAAAAATCTTTGGGGTACTTGGATTATACAAAAATAATCACTCAAATCTGTAAATCTAACAGGTTTTAGACAAATGTCCCTTAAAAAAATTCACCCTTAAAAAAATCATTTCTTAAAACATTTAAACTATGACATATATATATCATAACCTAATCATTTGCCATTCTTAAACCTTTATTAAACAATGAGAGCTTTTGTGCCTATTTCAACTATAATACATACTAGGCTTGGGATTTGACATTTAATAGGACATTTTCCCTGTCCAAAAACAGAAATTTTACATTTTTTATGACATTTTTCCTCTCTAACAAATGGAATTTGATATTCTATATAATTAGTAATCAAAATTGAATTTTTCCTAACCCTTCCAACAGGTTCAAATCTGTCATAAAAGGGTAATTCAAAAACCACTCTTAAAAAAATGCAGATTTTTAAAATCACTTGTCATTTACAAAGGACAACTAATATCATAATTGTTAGATTTTCAATAACCATCAAAGTTGTCACGTCTAAATGTTGGTTGGTCAATGAGCATTGGTTCATCACACACTACTTTCATTTGTCATCTAAAGACTAAAATCATTTATATTCTAGTTGGCTCTTAAATCTATTCCCCCATATGGTGTACCCTTCCACAACATTAAATCCATCACATAGCCTACACTTAGATAAATATCCTACCACCGTATTGGCTTGTGCATTATTTTATGTGTCCCTTAATGAGAGCTTATCAAAGAAGATTAAACACCTTGTCTTTGTGAATCCCCACTTGAATTGTGTGTTATGAGCATTGTTGTTTCTTGTCAATATAGGAATTGGCATTGCATTTAAACAAAGTTATCAACTTAAAGAGACTCTATGGAGTTCCCGTTTTTTTAGGGGTCACATTTTTTACCTTGTTTTGAAAAGTTGTGCTACCAGTAGCACCCCCTTTTAGGTTGTTTTTCGATATTTTAAATTTTCTTATCCATAATGTATCCACCTTTTTTTTGTCAATGGTGTTTTTAATCATTTTTCCATGTTTTTTTCAATGCTAAAAATGTTGTATACCATTTACTTTTTTGAAATTAAGATTTTTCATATAATTATGTCTCCTTAATTAATTTATGGTGCCATACTTTTTAAATATAGTGTAAAATATTATTTTTAACACATTTTTTACCTTTACTTCAATACACAGGAATAACACTATTTCAATATTTAGCAAAAAAATATACATTTTAAAGTCATATATAATAAAAAACATATACATTTTGGAAGTTATCCTCTAACATGTCAAATAAAACATTTTAATGGACATAGTTGAACCCAAAAAAAATGTTGTTTTTTTATTTATTTATTAAATTAACATTTTTTTCTATATTTTTATAAGTTTGAAGTAAAAAAATGACAATATTTAATGAAAATAATAAAAAAGTTTCATCACAAAACAACAAGTTTAAATTAAGTTGGGTCTCTACGTTGTTATTTGAACCTATCCCTTTACTTATCACCTCAATAAGGTAATAGTAGCTATATCAATTTCACACGATATAGTGCCTGTAGGGTTCTTATATTCATCCATGAATAGGTAGTAACCAAATTCCTATACAAAAAACCCTCTTTCCTACCATACTCTTCATCATATTGTTCGATGTGATTGCTACTATCTACAAAACATATCCTTTAAGGAAATTTTCATTGTCATCTAACTCCATGTATTTTTACAAGTTGTATTAAATAAATAATCGTTGTGCGTTGATGATGAAGAGAAAAAAGAAATGTATTGAACACTTATAAATGACAAAATTGTTTCAACACTATTCTATAGCATAACTTAATACATCTTATGTTGTTCCCTTTAATTGATAAAACATAAACAAGAACAACAACAGGGCGGAAAAGGCATACTAGCCAACTCTAAATATATTCACACCAATGTTACATATTTATAGTACAATGGGTGATGCCACCTCATAGAGAGATTTGCTCTAGATCCTAAAATCATGCATGATGACTAGGCTAGGCAATCTTAACTAAATCATTAGTCATCACTTGAGGATATATTACTAATATCCTAAATGAATAATACAAATATTGGTGACAATTTAGACTTAGTGATTGGTAAAGGTAAGCCATAGGGTAACAATCCAAATATTAAATAATGATGTTCACATACAAAGTGTAACATCTACATGAAAAATTCTAAAACCATATCGTTTCTTCAAATTCACAAATTACTAATTCCTCAACTTATGACCTTTCATTTAATATGCTAAATCGAATTTTGTTGCCTTACTCTACTATTTGGAGAAGAATGTTAATCTCCTATCATTTCCACTCATTTATTTGATTTAAAAATGGCTTATCAGTCATCATCCTAACCATATGTGATTATTTGTAAATGCACCTCCGACCGACGAACAGACTATCATTCCATTCATTGTATTTACTATCATGGAAGCCCCTTTTCCTAACCCTCGCATGGGGTCACCATGGTCCTTTATGTTATTTATCTTTCTATTTCTACCAGGTGCACCATCACCTATTTTTCTTAGCCACACACTCTACCCCTAGGATTTTTCTAAGCGAACCATAGATGCATCAACATGTCATCTTCCAAGTCCATACCTTGGTATGGATCCCACACCATATCGTAATTAGTAACCTTATATATATATATATATATAAGTGATCTCTCATTTATTTATATTCTCCTAACGTTTGTCCCTCAGGTACCATTGGATGATCCATGACCCATTTCTTCCTATCATTGTAATACCTTTGGTACTCAATGGTTGGAAGTAATCCCATAACCATGCTTAAAGGACCTACAAATACTCCCCCTTATCTCTTATGAAATCTTATTAGCTACTCATAAATTTACATGAGTACATATTTTCCCTACTCATACCTCTTCCCCTACACCCACCCTCAAATTAGCATGAAAATCAACATTGATTGGTAGATTGGATCATGAAAAAATTGAACCACCATGAGCCCCATTAGGACCTTCTTCATGTCATTTCATTATAGGTATCCATGATGCGCTAGATTTATGCCCTTATTGTTCTTAGGAATCCTCCTATTCATGGGATCGACTTATCTCAAGTTGCCCCATGCATCCTTATGCGACTTCGGCTCTATAGAAGTTAGAGTATTATCTCATATCACTAATACTCCAAGAATTGTGTATATATCCTTCAACAATATGATCATCATATGACCACATGGAAACCTTAACTCGTGGACTCATTATCCTAGTACTTATGACCCCTCACATAATTTTTTGTTGAACTTGCAATATCCAAGTCTATGTGGCCTTGAATAGGCAATGCTATACCGGTATCCTCTTACCCATAAATACAATCCCAACTCCTATCTCTTACATCCAACCATAGGCTCTCTCAATTAGTTATTTCACTATTCTATGGCCACCATCATTTCAACTAAGCGTCCTCCACCTCTTACTCCTGCACATGAAAAATTATGTGTTAAATCTTTCATTGGTTGTGTATGAGGCCCATGTCTATAGGCTACCATAATTTCTCTCAATGCCTTCATAATTATTATGTTTTCCCTAGCCTATAATTGTCATAACCTTTCCCCTGGTCATATGTTATATAAACACGTGGTCTAGATTTTTGGTAAGGGGGTGACTAGTTTATTTTTGTGAGGCCGAATTCATTTATTGATGGTTTTAAGATAACGAAGGTAACCTTGATCATGCATAATATATTTATATATTAGTGTCCAAAATGGATATTTAAGGGGAAAATATTATTCCATAATAGGGGTCTAGTTATATGTTATAAAAGGAGCATTATGATTTCCATGATAAGAAAATAAAGGGTCTTGGATTCAGGAGGGTCTCAACGGATTATCAATTTCACGATTGGAATAATGATGAGACCATGAAGGTGCGTCGGTTGTTTTCTTTCCAAAGGTGTTGCGGGGTGATGTTGGGCATCACCCCACCCCTGTGGCCAAATCCTGGTTATGGGGGGCAGGACTTGGCCGTGAGGGGCAGCTAGGGAAATGTCAGACATTGCCCTCGCAACATCTTCGATCGACAGACAACAATTTGGGGAAGAGTCAATAAAAAAAGGAAATTTAAGAAGGAGGAAGGTGGAGAAAATAAAGTTATGGCATGGAAGAAATGTTCAATTGTGTTTATTCCACCATGTTACAAGGTATATAGACCAATCAACATGAATAATTATTAAATACTTCATGTTTGAACAATTTCATTGTGTTTATGTCTTGGTTTAATGTGTTCTTTATGATTTCCTCCACATTATTATGCTTACAATATTTTGATGTGTTTGGTTGCACCAACACCCTATATGTCACATTTTAGATGTAAATCTTGTGGAAAAGGATGTTAGTGAAAGCATTTTTGGAACTCTTTTAGATATACAAGGAAAGTCCAAGGATGAGAAAAAATCACATGACGACTTGAAAAAAATGGGTACAAGGAAATCGTTGTGGCCAAAATATAATTATGAAAAAATATTCATTCCACATACACCATGTACTTTTTCAAAAAAATAGAAAAAGACCCTTTGTCATGTTCGTTTTTCATTAAAAGTGCCAAATGGTTAATATTCTTTTCCTATAAATCTTGTGACCAGGACTTGGCCGTGTGGGGGGGGGCGACATACCTCCCCCCCTCTAGCCAACAGACAACCTAGACTTTTCACCTTACAAATAGGTCTTAACCTTTATTCCCATGCCATATCAACAAGTTACATCCTTATCAATAATAACATCTTCATTATCACCTCCTCCCTCGTAAGAATTTCAAATTTTGGGAAGTTGCATTTAATATAACCAAAATATATCAAATGTAATTGAACAACTACTTTGGGTCACGTCCAAGAACAATATTAACCTCCTTTATGTTAAAATAATATAACCCTTAGGACTTCTCCATTGTTTGTCATATATACTTTACAAAAATTCCATAAAATCTAAGAGCATAAAGAATAATTATTTCTTCTTCTTATGGAAAAGGAAATCAAACCATTTCTCATACTATCTAGAAATCGTAACTAGCAAGATTTAATCGCATACAAACTTGGGAAAGTAGAAAGGCTATCCCTCAAAATCATATGACCTAACATTGATATATTTTTCTTTATTGAGAAAATTGTCTTTACAGTAAGAAAATTCTATGCTTCAAGTGTTAAAGACTCAGTTCTCTTCACGTGATCATTTGCATAACTCTCCTCTTTTAAACCATCCTAGATTTTATAGAAATGGAATGAGGCCTTATGCATCCAAAGGACCATATACCAAAAATGCATAAGGTCAATCTCCTTATTAATATTAGCCTTTTGAACCATCCTAGATTTTATAGAAATAGAAATGGAATGAGTCCTTATGTATCCAAAGGACCATATACCAAAAATGCATAAGGTCAATCTCCTTATTAATATTGGCTTGGATTGTCAATTTTTCAAAGATTTTATGAAATAATAAGGAAAAAATCAAGTACTAAGCCATGTAGAATCTCTCAGTTTTCTCGAATTCAATCAATTGGTGTGAAATTTCATTGGAAACCAATTCTCCCCCATGAAATATCTATTTATTATGAAGAGCATAGTAAATAATGTAGTCCATAGACGTGTGTGTAATTTGTAGATTCATGTCCAAATTGACAAGAAAAAAGCCATGTCGTCTCCTTGTAGGAGTCAAACAAATTAAGGATATTGACCTAGTACATTTTGGGGATTTTGTCTTAAGTTATAAAATCCATTAAATCAAAATGATAAAACCACCATTGTGTGCATCCAAAAAAGAACTATCCTTCGTCATCCTAAAAACTTTGGTTTTCTCTAGAAGTCATAACATTCTATTGAACATGGAAGGAGTAAGTGAAATTTGAAGGTTTCCCTCTCTATCTACTTTCACCACCTTGTAATTGTAATGAAACATTTTAGCACGCCAACTAATAATTTCTTGAAAATCACACAACTTTGTCCCACAATCACCATTCACTAGTCTTGAAGCCCAAACTACATTCTTGGTTCAATCTTCCTCTAGTAACTTTCAATACCACTTATATTCACATCCCTCAAAATATCATAAACCTCAAAGGAATAATGGAAAGATGTTATAAGTTAAGCATAGTCTTTATTGCATTTACTTCTTCTATACATTATTAATTACCAAGGATAAGTGTCATCCAAAGGATTATTAATTACCAATTTTGTGTGAAAGGATATGTATTACAAAATATATCCCTTGTGATTAATATGGTTTCATGAAATTGACAATTCATATTAAAAGAAACAAAGTAAATTTCCTTACAATGGAAAGGATGACTTGGCATCCGAGGGTGTTGGAGGCAATGCACGACATCGCCTCCAGTGCCCCCGTAGGCCAAGACTCGGTCTCGCGTGGAATATAATAAAATTTCTTATATCATATGTTTTTTAATATGGACAATGTAATAATACTTTTAAGAAATAATTTATGTTTCATTCAATGTAATTTGTATTGACTTTGTTTTTTAAAGTAAAAAAATATCTGGAAATGTTGTTGAATTTTTAAAGTATAGGGTGATATTTTCATGGCATTATGTATTATCTTGTGCTTGGAGAGATAAACTAAGATTTAAAGAGTAAATATTTAAGGGTTGATTTTATGATTTTATTTACACTAGTGATGATTTCTTATACCACTTTAAAAAAATATATCATTTTAATACCCCAATTTTAGCATGGGTGCTACTGGTAGCAGTACTTTTCAATTTGATGGTTGATTTTGAGGTTTTGGTTTTAATGGTACCAACTGTTGAGAATAAGATTTCAAATGAGCTATAATTTTAACGTTTAGAAAAAACATTTTTCTTTAGGTAACATCAATTTTTGTTTAGGTGTTGATTTTAAGATTTTTCTGAACAACTATATGACTTTTGAAGGCCATGCTTGAAAAATGTTGTAATTTTAACTCGATTAGAAAAAGTGGTGCTACTAGTAGCACTACTTTTTGAATTGGGGGTTGATTTTCATGTTTTTTAATGCAAAAATATGGGTTTTAAGGGTTAGAGTTTTCGTTTTCAGGTCACATTTCTCGTTAAGTTGGTGATCTATATGGATGTCGGTGGCCTCCCACCTATTCCAACTAGCTTGTTTTGTCATTTTTCCAGTTTGGCAGTTTTTTCCCTAGTTTTCGGGTCCCTGACTTGCAGAGCCGTTTTGAGGCCCTAAACATCATTTTTTAGGGCTCGCCACAGTCAGAGTGACCTTTGATATATAGAAAAAACAAGTGTATTCCTCGGATAGACCTTTCCAACGGGCTATCGTGCACCTAGAATGGAGATCATATGCAAAAGTTACAACCTCGGGAAGTTGATGTACTAACTTACCCAAACGAGGCCCACATGACTTTTGGCGCTTCATCTCCTAGGGTTAGGTTTTTGGATGTATAGGGTTTTTGAAATTCTTGTTTATTGTAAAAAGGCCTTCAGAGCCTCATTGTAATCATCTTCTTGCGAATGAGCACAGCCATCACATCTCTTCTCAGAGATAAGCTGCCACCATTCTAGCAAGCATGTTTCCGCTACATTTTATAGTTTCAGCTTATTTCCTTATTGAATAGAAATCAATTTTATTGTATATCTATTATTATGTGTTAAGCATCTTTTGATAATAATCTCTATTCATTTCGTTCTGCAAATATATTCTGGATCATTTGGTAACTTTGTCTTTAGTTTACATTGTGTTTTTGAATCCCACACTCACCATAATGTCATTTACTTTGTTATATTTGCCTATGACACTTTCCACGGTGTTTATTTCATTTGTGATCTTCTTCTTTTTTCTAGCAACATAGACATCAATGTGACCATACTTTGTAAATATTTTGAGAATGCCCCATAACTCTGTTTCCCCCTGTCTCATCCCAAGCCAAGATCAAGGAGACTTGTCCTTTGTAGCATTAATGCATGGAACAACATTTTTTACACTCGATGGGATTCTTAAGAAAGCTAGGGAGAAGGTAACATAATTTTCATTCATCAAACTTATGCATTAGGAATTATGCTCTAACATCCCACTCTTTCATGCATTTTCACATGGTTTGAGAAATAAATCGATCAATCAATATCCAAAATAAATAAAAAAATTAAAACAATTGGTGTTCTTGATGTGTAATTTCATTTAGTTTCATGTTTCTATGGATCTTTGAAAGTTTCAAACCATTAACATCTTAACGTGAATAATAAATGCAGTGGTGTTAGATTGTCATGTTCCTAGAGATCTATAATGCAAGTGCAAGTAGGGTCTCTTCATTGCTTTTATAATGATGTTGATAGAATTATCACCTTTCAATTATGGTTTCAAGATCTATTACAATTTTTTCTTTTCTAATAAGATCTAAAATGAACATGATTCCCATGGTCAAGAAGGAATGGGGCATTCTCAAAACATAAATATGAAATGAATTATGCATGCATCATATGGATACTTAGCTTACATCATGTCTTATATTGATGTCCACAAAATAATTTTGACTATATCTCAAGTTTTATTTTTATTTTTTTATTTTTTTTCTATTATAAAAAATTGCATATTCAAAATATAGAAAATTAATTGTTTTTCTATTATAGAAAATTGCATATTCAAAATATAGAAAATATGAAAATTTATAATTGTGAAATTGTCATGTAACAAAAAAATATTTACACTCACAAATCTGCGTGCAAAATGTAAGATGAATTTGACATTCCAACCTTAGTACAAACAACTCCCCACCGACCATAAATGAATCGAACCAATAAATGAATTTACTCGGATATAGGTCGATATCACCTTTTATATTAAAATAATAAATCTTGCTCCAGGTGGGTACACCTCATATTCGCCAACCTGGTCACATAAGTCATTACCTGCCCATCGAGAGCCTTTTTGACCAACCAAAAGATGATAGAACCAACCTAAGATTCCCTCCAGTGACAAGGACCCTAAACCTCAATTTGTAAGTGATGTGGCATGAAAAAGGCTGCCAGGTTCTAAAATTCCTTACTCTGTGTGTCGCGCTGTCGTACTGTAAAAAGTAAGATTCCTAACGCATCCCTAGACATAATAGAAAATATTTAATTCTTCCGAGGGCATTTGACCAAACCGAAAACAAAACTGGCATAATTATTAGGAAAATAGTCGAGCAGTGGGGCCATCCCCGTGTCTTCCAGGCTGGGCGCTGACACATCAGATGGGCGGTGACTGTACCACGGGATGGCCGTCCAGGCTGGGCGCTGACACATCAGATGGGCGGTGACTGTACCACGGGATGGCCGTCCAGGCTGTCCTTCAGTTCAGGTGGGGCCCGCCAGCTTTTCCAAGGGCGGCCGGACATCTTAGTCTGTGTAAGACACCGACGCCTTCTTTCCGTTTTCCTGTATATCCACACTATTATCCGGCGGCTCCCGGGCCCTGGCGGTATCTTCACTGAACTATTTTCAAGCTTTTTCAGAAACCATCGAGACAAGAAGCGCCTCTCGTCTGGACTATAAATAGCCCGCCCGGGGCACTTGTATTGTAGGATTTCCAGCGCCAAGCAAGCCGAGCCATCGATCGATTGGATTTCTGCATATCTTATTGTTTTATCAGTTCTAATCAGATAGCCTGATTTAGCAGAATATGGCCAGTGCCGAGGTATAATGTTTATGTTTAATACTTTTGATCGATCTGTAGTGAGAGCTATGATTCCATAAATTTCATGGTTATCTTAATTTTAACTATCGGATTATGATAATTTCCATCATGGATCGTTTGTGTAGGTTGCTGTGCCCGTTGGATTGATTGCAAGTGAATACCAGGCGAAGGCCGTAGATGAATCTGTGAAGGTTACCGAGGTCGAACCCACGACCGAAAAGGCTACTGAAGAAGAAGCTCCTGCTGAGGAAGTTCCCGTAGCAGAGAAAACAGTGGATGAAAGCCCCGCCACAGTTGAGAAATCTGAAGAGGAATTGACTGTAACGCCCCCTACCTCGGAGCCCAAAGCGGAGTCGGCCCAGCTGGAATCCGAGGAGGAAGGTGCCCAAGTGCCCGAAGACGCCGAGCCTGTTAAAGAAGTAGCTGTAGTTGAAGCTCCTGCTGAAACCGCGGCTGGTGAAACTGCAGAAGAAGAAAAGGGTGAAGAGTCATCCGCCAAGGAAGCAGCACCTGCTGAAGTTCCAGAAGAAAAATCAGCATCAGTTGAAGAGAGTGATGTTCAGGAAGCAAAACCGGCGGAAGCAGCTCCCGCTGCAGAGAAGGCCGAGGGTGAGGATCAAGCTCAAGAATAAATTAAAGGCAATGGAAGGCGAATAGCGAATGAATAAAATATAGCTATGAATCTTTCGGGGAAGGTGGGTGTTTATGTGGGAAACTTATGTGATAGTACTGTAATTTGTGGGAAGCTGTTTACGGACGTGTTAGATGTTAAATATGTATTGAGTGTATCAGGATCTCGCCTATAACGAAATGATATATATTCTACCTTCTGTTCTCTCGTAATAATTACATCTAGATTGGGTTTATGCTAATTGCTTCCTAAGATTATTTGTTGTTGAATCGTTAAATCCGCGAGGTTTGTTGCCTATATGCATACAACCGAGATTGGAGCGTACCCGACACTACAACACTCTGAAATACACAGACCCCTCCGGCGACACTACAACACTCTGAAATACAATTCATCATCCTTGGATAACCTGTTGATAATTTGGGTCCTGTAGATGCTCCCATAACATCTCCAGTCTTAGATACGCTACCGCCTTTACAGAGTTGGATACAAAATTATCAATCTTCTAAATAGGAGGTATTAAAGTAGTATCTGTATTTGGAGTAGTACCTTCCCAAAAAACCAGATACGTGATTAACCTTAATGGCAACCCGCGGGCATACGTGGTTTTCTCCCCTGCAAACTGCATATACCCTATATGTGATTCGTCCTTCTCCAACTTGCGTATATATGTGCTTCACCCATTGCAAACTATGTATGGACTTAGAAAACTTGTATGGACACCTATGTACACTTTGCTCTATGGCACCTCCTTTCTCCTAGGACAAATTCGCCACCTTGTAGACTTTCCTAGCTGAGATTACCAATCCTCCTTGACACAAGTGCAGACTCACTTATTCTAATTCCATTCTTCCACAATGATTCAGTGATTTCATAATAACATCTCTCCTTTATATAGGAGTCCAATGAGTGAGTTTAGGAGCCTTTCTTAAATTCAACAGTTAATTATAATATTTTAATCCTCTTTGTGGGTGTGGCACCCCCACACAAACCCACAAATCCCATCAACTTTTCTGTGAGGCCTTAGCCTCATTTCTAGATTGATTTCACTGAAACAAAAGTCAAAATTGGTGCCAACGAAAACTCCCACATGCCTGGCACTTTGGCCTCTGGTGGGAATACCTCCCTAAGTTACAAAAAATCAACACTCCCTCTTCGTGAGGGAAGTATCCCATCCTACAACATCTAGATGCACTATTTTCTCACATAGTAGATATAACTATGGATCTACCACCCCATATATATATATATATATATATATATATACTTCAATAGTCAAGACTAAATACTCTATCTTGTTAGCTTTTTAGCTCGAAGGTACTCCACATGTTTTGTCTTGTATGCGGATGTTACCTTATTGTTTACACTACCAGACACTTAACTTTCTAACAGTTTTTATAAAGTTGTTTTAAGTGGTTCTTTCATTAAAGTGACTTTTTAATAAAGTGCACCTTCTAATTTTAAAGTGACTTTATTTTCATAAAGCACTTATGTAATAAAGTGAAATCACTTTAATATTTCAAGTGATTCATTTTTGGAGGGAATGAATCGTGACTCTTGATCTTGAAAAAGGCAAGATCTAATATTGGCCTTTGGATTTAGGGTTGGAGAAGGTGAAAAGACACTTTGGAGGGAAAATGTCATTTTCATATTTATAAAAGAATGCGTTGGGTAGTGTGCAAGACACATTGAGAAGACGAGAGGAGTTGATTGAGAGAGATTTTTTGAGTAAGCTTGAGAGAGGAAAGTGAGCAGCAAAGAGGGCATGTTTTCCAAGGAGCTAGGGCAGAAATCCCAAGGGAATTTTTTTCTGTGTTTTTGGGCCGAGTTATTTTTCTGTTGTGGGAGGTCGTACTGTACAGATCTGTACATTTTCGTACAATTATGTATAGTCCGTAAAACCGTACAGATTTGAAACGGAAATCGAGGCAGATTTGGGCACAGTTTTCGAGGTAAATTTTAGTATTTTGTTTGATTCTTTTGGGCCGTACGGAACAGTTCGTATAGCTGATTGTTGGCACAAAAATTGAGGTACGAAAGAGGCCGTACAACAGTACAGATTTGGCACGAAAAATGAGGCATAATTTGGTGGGACTGTTTTGGTGCTGTGAGGTATTCTCCTTGGCCGAAAATGTGTATTTGTTGTTGTTTTGTACTTTCCTGGAGCTGAATAATAATATCTCTCTCTCTCTCATTGGGTTTCCCCACATTGGGGTTTTCCCTGGCATTTTCCTAAATTTCCGAGTGTTATGGGTTGTTGTCCACTGTGTTATTTCTGCTGCTATTTTGCTTAGCAATGTGTATTTCTGCTGATGGAAATTTATGAATGTGGGTTTATGCATTTATGAAGTTCATGCAAGACAATTATCTCTAGTTGCTAAGTGTTTGACATAAATTTCATTTGTTGATTTTTGTCATTAAAAATCTACATGGTATCAGAGCTTTGTCTCTGATAGTGGGCAGTGTGATTTTTGGGCAAAAGGGTGTGATTGTTTTCCTTGAGTTGTGACAAGGAATATGGATGCACGCATTAGATATGAGGATCGGTTGGATGGAATTTCCAACTACTTGCAATGGAAAGTCTGATTGTCAACTGTTCTCAAGGAGAACAAAATTTATAACTATGTCAACTCTGTTGTGGCACCTCTCGCAACAAATCCTATTGCTTTGGACTTCCATGAGGTCAAGGAAGCAATATCTCAGAGGATTATTCTGGATGGGGTGAAGGATCACCTTATCCCACACTTGGCTGAGAAAAAGACTGCCAAGGAGATGTGGGATGCACTTAAAAAATTGTTTGAGGCGAAGAACGAGAACCA
>ML808263.1:15067-39576 GCA_009831015.1 Picea engelmannii
GAACTTCAACCCTATCCACTAGGATATGTTCACCCTGAGACCTTCAATATATGAATCAACTCTATGGAGAATTGTCTTGTGTACTAGTAGTGAGTGTGTCTCTCTTTACCATAGCTTCTATGTTAGTGTTTGTCACCTCGAATATATATTCCTTAGTACCTCATTTATGGAGGTGTTGATGAGTTTTTTGCAACCTCAAAGTGTCTTCTCTCCAGAATTGGGTAGGCATATGGATCTACTGTTAAGTGAATATGATTTTTGCATACCTTACTTGGTCTGGCCCCTTCTACTCTTATCTTCAATTCTACTATAATCTCTTTAGGCTCATGTTATTTTGTAGTTGTGAACCTCATAGTTTCATTATGGAACCCATACTTAAATGCTCATATTTACACACCCCCAACATAGGGGTTTGCTGACCTCAATATTTGTTGCAACACCTAGTTGTGTAGGTAAGGTTTGCAAAGGAGATTTCTCCTTTTAGGGGTGATATCAAAACACAATTCACAAAATTGCAGGGGTTTTGGAAATCCATCTTCATAAGAGATATGTATCATTCAATGTTGAATTTGCACCATTGATCTTTTAAGTATAAAGCATAGACCCTAGAAAGTGGTCTATGTGCCAACATTTTCTAATCTTGTTCAATAATCTCCTCACATACATATGTTAATCTTGCAATTTCCTAATCCTTTTTTGTAGTTTCTTGCATTTGTTTTACCAGGTCAATTTTTATCTTGGTATTTTCATTACCGAGGACTTCTAAATTTTCATTAAAATCTATTGAGGTTAAAGAAAATTTCTCTTCCAGCTAAGTGATTACTTGGTTATTCTCAATGACAAAAACAAAGTTCTCACCTTTTGATTCTTCTTATTTCTTCCATTGCTACTTCAGCTTGAGCAATCAACAAATGTCTCATCAAAACTTTAATTGAATTTGTGGCCACAATGTGTGTTAGAATCCTCTTTTGCAGCCTATTCCAACAATATCTCCTTATCCTCTTCGGAATATGCTCAATAGCATAGCTACTCTCTTCATGTATCACAAGTGTCTTTTCATCAAAAAGGTTGTTGATTTCTTCTTTTCCTTTAACAATTGGAACCCCTAACAGGGTGGCAGGATATTCTTGCTATTGGGAATCTAGAATATCAAATGGCTCTTTATCTTGGGCTAAGGTATTTTCCTTTGCAGCCCTAGAAATATTTGATTCTAGTTCCTAATATATTAAGGAGATATCCTCCTACTCCTTCTTCACACTCTGCTACTTCTTATGCAATAATTTATATAGGCTCTACAGCATCCATGGATTCTTCAACTAATAGTGTTGGCACATGTTCTAAAGCATGTGATGAGTCTTCAATAAATGGTTTTGATGCTAGATTTTCTTCAGGATGGATAATGAACATGTCCCATGTGACATATGGTTGTATTCTTCATAATTCATTGAAAACAAATAGCTTAATCAGCCCATGGTGTGCTACAACTTCTTATGTTCTCGATCATTTGGAGTGATCAACAATTAATTCATGTAATTCAAGTAATAAAGAATCAATACATATGATTAATCATTTATCATATTGATGAAGGCATTAAAGCCATTATTTATGTTTTTCACCCAAAAGTAACTGTCTTCATTTCTAATTATAGTTGTTTCCTTCAAAATTGGTGGCACAGGTCGGCCTATTAGTTGATGAACTGATAGAGGGTTCATACCATCAGTATTAGTCACTCCATAGCCATATTTATAAAACATTGAATCCCTGTCGCAATAAGGATTTCCTTAATATAAGGCCCTTCCATACAATCTACTTTTTCAGTCAATGTCAGCTCCCAAAACAAAATTGGTAATCTCATCAACATCTACGCTTAAAAATGACTTCAAGAACAAATTTGGTGTTTTCAATTTAATCGTGATCCTTTAATTGATTTAAAAAATGCAATTGCCCGAGAATTTGTGAATTCCCTCGGTGGGTTTCTAATTTTACTGGTTTTAAAATTGAAATTGCATGAGCTAACTCCCTTGGCATTATTTGTTTCACTCCTTTAGACTAGCACTTGGGCGTTGTTTGACATTCTGATAATTGTTGTTCAACTAAGATGGCACTCTTGAAATTGTATGAGTTGAATCCCTTGGAATTATTTGTTTCGCTCCTTTAGAATAGCATCTGGGTGTTGTTTTGACATTCTGATAATTGTTGTTCAACTATGATTTGGCACTCTTGTTGTTCAAAATTCAAGATCTTAAAGGCTACAAAATACACCGTCTGAGATGATAACAACAATTTGAAATATTCTTTGATGTTTTTAACTTATTCCTACCAAAACTGAAGTGAAATAAACCAATTCCATTCAAGGATACCACATACAGTTGGATTTTCTGAATATGATTGAACTTCCGATTGAAATTTGTGTGCGAGAGCCAAGCAATTTTGTGTGTAACTGAGCAATCTATGGGATATTTTGTGTGTTGTTGAGCAACATAACCTGAGTTTCTACTATTTGATTCACTACATTCTACACCTTCTTAGGCATAAAATCATCCTCTCCTCACACACTCACTTCTCTTCTCTATTCCTGTGGGAATGGCATAATTTTTTTTTTTAAAAACCCCAACATTGGTCGCTCTAGTGACTAACATGTTCGTCGATCTAGAGACTAACATGTTTCGATATTGCATTGTCATTTGGTCACAAACACCAACATTAGTCGCTCTAGTGACTAACATGTTAGTCCCTAGAGCGACGAACATGTTAGTCACTTGTATTGCCATTTGGTCGCAAACTAGGTCACTTGGTCGCTATAGCGACTAACTGATCCTCCTTCATTTGACCTTTTTAATTTCAAGTTTGGTCGCTCTAGTGACTAATGTTAGTCGTTAGACCGACTAACATTCATCACTAGCCGAGATTTACCCTATTGTGAATAGGCTTCTTTTCCCGGTCGCTAGACCGATGAAGATCCATGTGTGGCCACTAGACCAACAAATAGATTCCGACGAAAAAAAAATCATCTTGGTCACAAAAACGACCCTATGCTGACGAAACTTCATCGTAAAAATGTTCAAATTTAATAGTGATGGCTCACTATGTTTTGCATTGGATTGGCATTGGAAATAATAGTGGTCTTTTGCATGAGGATATAATGTCAGAAACGTTGTACAACATGCACTACTACTAGGGATAACTTCTCAACATGATATTATCAAATATCGGTACCACCAAGTCCCTTGCTAAGATAGTAAATGATATGCTCTTTTTTCTCATCATCTTCTTATACAAGCACCATTCCTTTGGTGAATTCAAAGGTTGTGAGAGAGAGCAGAAGTCTTGACCATAGTTAGGATTTCTTAATAAGGGAGTCAACATCAAGAACTTCTTCAAGGTATCAAATGACAGATGATCTTGGTCATCTCGCAAAAAATGTACTCCTTTCTTCAACAAGTGCATAAAACCTTTTGTTATCTCAGCATAGTTGATAATAAATATACGCAATAAGTTTTCCTTCCCTTGCAAACTTTGAAGTTGGCCAATGGTACGAGGAGGAGGAAATTTGTAAATGGCCCCAACATTTGTTGGCATAGGGGCAGACCCAGGGTTCAACACTTCAACAACGCACCAAAAAAACCCTAACTATCGGCTCTTTCGGCAACACCTGCGAAGCAGGTGAAGTCTCACCTGAGGTAGAATTAGGGGGGGGGTTATCGGATGCAGGTGTCTGTATCAAGATGGGACACAGATATGTGATAAAAACACTTCGTAGAGTATTATAGCAACGCTTTAAGGTGATATGCATTAGTTTATTATCTTTAATAACATCGCAGAACGTACCCTAAATCTAGATCAATGCAGTAACAATAAAGATTAATCACTTCAACCACTTAGCACATAGCATTGAGTTACATATAATCATTCATTTATCTTTAACACAAGTAAATCACTAAGAATCAACAAATCTATATCTAACATACATAATAATCAAAGAACTGAGCATATTCATAACATAAACAATACAGCACAAAGCCAACCAAAGACACAAGATATACGTGGTTCACCCGAGTGTGGGGCTACGTCCACCAACTGCTTCATCTTGTTTATTATTCTTCAATCTCTTACATCCAGAGACTCGTGTGCACTGAGCAACGGAGTCAAGCTTCGCATAGGACAGGAGATCTGCAAACTGAGCACTAGATCCTCCTCCCAAGGTTAGGTCAAGGCACAGAGCCAACTCCTTTATCGATCACAGAGCCTTAAGACATGTACATTCTGTTGTACAAAGAAACCCAAAAATGCTTGCACTTAGCTAATAAGACTTTTCTCAACAAGCCCCCCTTATATCATACATTCTTACTTATCTATACTTTTACAATCCCTTGAAAAAGGCCTAATCATGGGTAAATCCCATGGGTCGACATCCCAAAACCCATTACAACAAACCTAGGGACCCCTTACTGGGTCCACATAGCCCGCAAAACTGGTGAGATCCGCGATCTCAACTCCACCTAGGCACTCCTTTCTCGACCAATGTGTCAAAGTCCAAAAAGTGGTCAAACCTCACCAAGGTTTCCTCAAAAATTGGTCGAGGGCCAACAGGCCCCCAACACTCACATGTGACTCGTCTCGAGTTACTCAGGTCTAGGAAATGTTGCTTTGAAGGCCTCGAGCTTCACTCGAGCTGCCTCGACTTGCTACTTCGCTTGAGCCTCCTTTTCAGTGAGATCTTGGATCATCTGCTTTGTAACAGGCCCTTCCAAGCGTTGTTCCACTGTTGCAACCACTTGGTCCAATTGCGAGCCTTTTCCATCAATCTCTACAAACACCTTGCAAGCTTTGTCTTGCATAGGTTACAACTTCTGCGTGACTTCCATTTATCTGCTCTAGATGGAAGTAATCTATTGTTGCATTGCACAATGTTCCTGGGATCTTTTCATTCTTTCAATTGTGGTGAGAAGCTTCATTTGTTCCTACATGAAGGATGCTTGTTGTTGTGCCTCCTCTAATTGTGCTTCCAGTTTCCTTAGCTCTATATCTTCTACAAGGTGTTCATATGTCTGCGTGCTTTTGTTGCTCAGTTTTTTTCACTCTGAGGTGAGGGTCGTTATCCTTATTACTACGTTCTTAGAGGATTCCTCCCTCTGATTGTGCACTTTCTATGGGGTGCTCGGTACTGCTTGGACCTCCAACTCTATTATCCTCACTTGAAGCTATTGGATGGTCTCAGTGAGCTTCACTACTTGAGCCTCGACCGAATCCTATTCCTCTTGTGCCAAGCCAGGCATAGAGCAACATCCTTTATTTACCACTTCTTTTACCACAATCTACTCTGCGAGAAGCTGCTCATTTTCTCTATGTAGCTTCGCTTTGTCCTCCTAGAGGATCGCCTGAAACTCTTCTCCCTCATTCTCATACGTGGTTACACTATACGATGCTACTCGTAATTTCTCTAAGACTTCATCTTTCTCTTGTTTCAAGGCTTATGTAGCCTTCTCCTTTTCTTCCTGGATTTTCTGAATTGGAGCCTCTGTCACATCTGCAAGCCTTCTCAATTGGGTTGACTCGTCCACCAATTTTTCAATCTGTGATGAGGAGGGAGCAGTAGGTACTGCGCAAACCAAACGAATGGCTTGTTGTATTTCCTTCAGTTCCTTCTCGATCCTTAAATACAGCTCATCATGCTTCACTCCATATCTCTACAAGATGTCCTTGGAAGCATCCTCCATGTATATGTGGACCACACTGATGTCTTCCTCCGTGAGCGTGGCCTCTAACTGGGGTTTACTAGCGCATGTCTTCTTTCTTGTCGAAGGTTTCTGTGGAGAAACCTTCCTCTTCTCTGGTGTTATTGTTTCAATAGGGGAATCTTTCGGCAGTGTATCTTCACCTTCTTATTTCTCATCCCCTCCTCCTAGCGAGCCAGATCCATTTTTTTCATAGGCATTTTCCTTCTCATCGGTCTCTATATCCTGGACTTTTTCCTTCTTCTTCTTCTTCTTTTTCCCACTAGACTGTCTGACATGCCTAACTCGGGTGACCATGGGGCTTCCTATAGTGTCAGTGTCAGAGAGTTTTGCATCAGTGACAGGTACAAGGAACTCCTTCGGCCATTCCTTGGTGATCTTCTCCATGTCTTCATCTATTATCTTGTAGTAAGACTTTAAATCTTCCTTGTTCTCATCTCTGCATGCAATGATATAGATAAAATATGGGTTTGTGCAGAACTTTTCTATTGGTATGTACTAGTGCAAGGTGCCCAGTGTCATGTGTGGGAATGAATTGATGGAAACCTTCAGTTGTTAATAATAGGCATGAAATACAACGTTCAACTGCCACTGTTTTGTCATTTAATTAGTGTACCATAAGGTAGAAAACCTAGCGGCCAACGGCTCCAATGGTTCAATATCTGGAAAGGTGGCTCCTTCAGGCATTTTCCAAGAAACAAATGTGATCAAAATGATTAATCAGCTGAAGTGGAATTTGTATCCCAAATCCTGATCTTTGCGCCAGTCTTTCTCCAGTTCGTTGATGAGGTAACTCACCCAATTCATCTGCATGCCCTCCACACATTTTCCTATGAGGTCCACCACGAACGCAGTGACCTGTGTGGGGCAGTTCTTCCTTACAATCTTGCCAGCTATGAGTTGGAAAGAGAAATGCACTGTGCCATCCTGTATAGAGGCTACCTTGTAGCCTCGCTTTCCTTTTTCAAATTCGTTGTATGCTTCCTTGATGCGATGTTCCAGGGAGTGGTTTGAGGCATTCCCTGGATAAAACTGCAAAGGATCAGGTCCCTGCATGCTTAATCTTGTAATCTGGAGAATCATCATCAAATCCACAGTAATCCTCTGGTCGAGCCACAGGTATCCGCCATGATAACATGAAAAGAGGAGTTTAATGCAAGCATTAACCTCCTGGTGACGGCCAAAATGGGGAATCTTCATCACGTTCATCACAGTGGACTGTGCCAGTCCCTTAATCCATGGCTGGGAGACGAGGTGAGGCTTCTTCTCAGTTGAATTCGTCAAGTATCAGTGGGGTGCTAGCATAGCGTATTTCTTTCTATCTCCTAGGTTGAAGTCGGTGTTCTTCAGCAGTGGGATTTGTCCTAGTTGGATTCCTACTACACGTATTCCTTTTGGAATGTATGTCGTGAACAGAGTGTACTCATAGACTCATGGAATGTTTCCACGGTTAATCACACTAGCCAAAGGTGGAATGTACTCTAGTAGGATCGACGGGATCTTCTTCGCATTAGCCAGATCGTTGCGATGCTTAGTTCATTGTTCAGTCTCAAGGTTGACACGGCCATAACGTCATCTCGTTGAAGGGGAAGCCTGCAGTCCCCTGGTCGACGGTGCTTGGACACCTTCAGATAATGGCTTGTCACACATTATCTTCTTGAGGACCTCCTCGATAGACTTCTCTAATTCATTAGGTTCACCTGACATTCTCAATTTTAACAGACAGGTCAGGGTAGGCGAACAGATAAGAAGGGTAGACAAATGGATAGCAACGTCTAGTTTCTAATAACACAACTCGACACACAATCAATTCTTTTTTATCTCAGTTAATCACGGGTGGCAAAAAGTGGTCCCGATTCAGTGACGGACAAGTTAAACAAGTGGGGCCTCGTAAAGGATTATTCCAACGGGCAGGAATGCTTCCATCAATGTGAAACTGTCCATTATGGCGCAGTCTCAACATCCAAAAAGTGGTCCATCCACCCATAAATGAATTTTCTATCCATTCTGGAGAGTCATTCTAATGGTCGAGGTGCCTCCAATGGTCATATATCTTCACCAAGGAGAAGTCCCATTCTGTGCGGTCTTGCTGCTCCGACGAGGTTCAAATCCTATGAACCTGCCTCCTGCAAGGTTCCAGTATGTGAAGTATTCCATCTGGTCTTTGTAGCTCTCTGTAGCTTTTCCATATTATCTTTCTTTTTACTGAGCTTCCTTACCTTCTTTCCTGTGATCTAAGTCTCTCTAACTGTTTCTGTAATCCTCTTTCCATTCTTATTCTTATCTTCTCCTAGTGTAGTGGCTTTGCATTGTTGATGTTCTCTCAAAGGGTTCGAAGTTGATATCCCCTCTCTTATTAATTATTGGGTGGGTATACTTCTTTATTGCATGGATAGCTTCTTTATTGCATGGATAGGCCCTTCAAACCTTCTTTCATTCTTTCAACCTTGATATCTAATTCTCTTGCCTCATGTTGCTTCAACTTATCCTCTCGTTCTTCTATTAGTCGATCTAGTTTTCTTGCTATGAAATCCCTTAGTTCTTGCTTTTTATATTCTATATTTTCTTCCTCTTCTTTTCTTCTGATATGATCCTTCTCAATCCAAGTCATACCTAGAAGAAGTGGGAAAGGGGCATTGTTCCCAATAAACTTAATGACTTCAAATTCTTCTTTGATCGATGTTACATGGACAATAATAGGTACATTAGTAATTCTTCCACATAAGGTTATCATCTTACCCTTAAACAAGCCTATCCTTCCCAATGAAGGTATCACAGTGGGATTTCCCAAGATCTCCCAAGTGTCTTATGTCATAATATTCACTTGTGTTTCTTCATCCCAGACACAGTCTATGTCGAAGTCTTCTATTCTTGCACTTATGTGTTGTTTTACTTTCATGATTTCTGGTAAACTGACATCTTTCTGCTCATTCATGGTTTCTTTCAACTGCAATAATATAGTCTAAGCTTTCTCATATTATTTCTCTTTATGATTCTATAACATGATCTTAGTCTCTTGATTTCCTTCATAGTTTTCTTATCTCATGTTCATTCTTTCAACTTTAGCAATCATCCTTGGACAATACTCAACCTCATGACCAACAATCTTACAACAAATATTGATAGGACATGTACCAGGGAATTCCTTAGCAAGATGTCCTGGCCTTTTGTCGTTATAACATAATGTCAATCCTCTTTTCCTCTTGTATGTTCCCCAACCTATTTTGTACTACGCACTAGGATCACAGTGTTGGACCTGCAATCTGTAAAAATTCTTTCTAGGTTCCTGCATCCACTTATTAGTCCAAAGATTCTTCCTATGCATAGGAATAACATATCTTTATTTATTTATATTAGCTTTAGTTAGATCAACTCTTTCTTCCAACTGCACCCTAGCTTTTAGACTAGGACAGAATCTATTAAACATACTTGAATTCATTCTTTCAAAACAAAAATTTCCACTTATCTAACTCTTGTCAAAGAACAAAGCTTTACCTCTTTTCAGATCTTACCTCTTTTCTTTGGATCTTTCTTAGCACAGAGCTTCGTAGTCAAGTAGAGTAATGTGTGGTTCAGTAGCATATCTATGCATAGATATTCTCTTTTCTTTACTTTAGTTCCCAACAATCACAGTTCTAGGTCCTGGCATCGGAACCATTTGTTGGCACAGGGGAAGACACAGGGTTCAATGCTTCAACAGCACACCAAAAAAACCCTAACTACTGTCCCTTTCAGCAACACCTGCGAAGTAGATGAAGTCTCACCCGAGGTAGAAGCAAGGTGGGGTATAGGATGCAGGGGTATGTAACCAAGCTGAGACATAGATATATGATAACAACACTTCGTAGAGTATTCTAGCAACACTTTAAGGTGATATGCATTAGTTTATTAGCTTTAATAACATAGCAAAACATACCCTAAATCTAGATCGACGTAGTAACAATAAAGATTAATCACTTCAACCACTTAGCACATAGCACTGAATTAGATCTAATCATTCATTTATCTTTAACACAAGTAAATCACTAAGCATCAACAAATCTATTTAACATACATAATAATCAAATCCCTGAGCATATTCATAACATAAAAAATATAGCACAAATCCACCCAAAGACATAAGATATATGTGGTTCACCCCAGTGTGGAGCTGTGTCCACCAACTGCTTCATCTTATTTATTATTCTTCAATCTCTTACATCTAGAGACTCCTATGCATTGAGCCACAGAGTCAAGCTTAGCATAGGATAGGAGATCTGCTCACTGAGCACTAGATCCTCCTCCCAAGGTTAGGTCAAGGAACAGAGCCAACTCCTTTATTGATCACAAAGCCTTAATACATATACATTATGTTTCACAAAGCAACCCAAAACTGCTTGCACTTAGCTACCAAGACTTCACTCAACAAGCCCCCCTTCTATCATACGTTCTTACTTGTTTATACTTTTACAATCCCTTACAAAAGGCCTAATCATGGGTAAACCCCATGGGCTGAAATCCCAAAACTCATTACAAAAACCCTAGGAACCCCTTACTGGGTCCACATAGCCCAAAAAACTTGTGAGATATGTGATCTCAGCTCCGACTGGGCACTCCTTTCTTGACCAATGTGTCAAAGTCCAAAAAGTGGTCAAACATGACCAAGGTTTCCTCAAAACTTGGTTGAGGGCCAAAAACCTTAAAGGGATCAACCATAATCCCATACTTGGATACATTGAAACCTAGCAATTTCCCATACACCACAAAAAAAATGCACTTATGTGGATTCAAACAAATATTATAGTAGAAACATGAGGTGAAAATGGCCCGCAATTCACCAGGATGATCCTCATGGTGCTTGGAACCAGCATCCAAATCATCTAAATATTCCCCTACAATTTGTTTGATGTCATGAAACACGTAATGCATTATTCATTGGAAGGTGGCTCCAGTATTTTTAAGACAAAATCGAAACTTTCGATAACCAAAAGTACCCCAAGGAAATGTTAGTACAATATTTCTTTATGGCCTAGTATGATGGTTTATCGAGGTTATAAGGTCAGATCTAGCAAGTTGAAGGTAGAAAGTCGAGTTTCAAGAGCTTTTGTGCATCTCACAGACACATTTCCTTAAGTAGATTTAATAAACATCAATAAAATCCACACCCTTTGTGCGCTTAAGGAAAAAACATTAAGTTATTGCGGATTGGTGCAATCCAAAGGGGATTTTCACAATCCAAAAGGGGCCCGTTGCAGACCAAAAGGGGCTTGTGGCAGTCAAAAATAAGTTAAGCACTAATAAACATGAGCTTACGATGAGACTGCATCCTAAGAAGTAAGCATTGGCATTTCGGGACCCCAATAGATCAAACGAATGCAAGCGAGGGAAATCAACATCTAACATGCAACTCCAATTAAATTTTGAAGGGTACCACAACGTCGTCGTCGGGAAAATACATTAGAAGTTCCACCCCTTATATCAAGTTACAAATTGGATGAGGATGAGGATGAGAAAACAGCCTGGCATGCCAGTGGGGAACTACTAGAGCTAATTATTGCATGCCATGTGGACAGGGGAAGCCCATCGAATGCACGGGTGGATATGTCAAAGTAGGGTGACATGTGTCTTGCATGGCTACCATGTCAGCATCATTATTGACCAGTTAGAAAGCACCATGTGTCGAGGGTGACCTCAATGTGAAAATGTTCATGCCTTAGCCATTTCTGGCTTTGGTCGAGCCTAGATCGATGGCTCTCCTGATTTCAGTGAAAGATCAATGGTTTCCTTTGTTCCAGCGACATATCAACGGATCTTCTCACGTCAACTACAGAATAATGGCGTACATCATCATAGAGATCATCGTTGGGAAAATTCAAAGAGAAACCCGCGGTGCAAGATTTCACAGTGATGATGACAATGTTTTCGATGGTGAAATGCAGAGGAAATGATAGCACGACATGCCAATGGAACCCTATCAGAACCAATCCGAAGCTACCACATGGACGATTGAAACCCACCAAAGTTTCTCCAAAGCATATCAAAAATGGTTGATGCATTTTCCACCCCTCTTCCACATCATCACCAACGTGGGCCAATGGGATGGTGCCACATGTCCAGAGTGGAATCGTCCTGAAAATGATCATTCCTTAGTCAATTTTTTATTTCCAACATGACGAGATTGAAGGCCCTCGTTTGATATCTTGTTCCTTCAATCAACGTTCAAGATTTACTTTACATTTTTCTTTTCGGAGTCAGATTCAGATCCAAGACTCAAGCACTTTCGAAGAGGCACCTACGATCAACGATCTAGATCTAATCTTATCTACGGTGCCAGATCAACGGTCAAGATGAGGTCTTGCAACATTCCCTAGTAGGGCCAATTAACGGCCCAGATATACCCCCAAGTATCAAAATATCTCAGTTGGGCATGACATCAGCTTGCCAATAAAGCACTATTAGCGAAAATCAAAGAACACCATGTGGGCAAGTGTAACATGCCAGATAAAGAGGTCAACAAATCAAAATTGGGTGACATCTGTCCCATCTGTTTGACACGTCAATTCTAGCACGGACCAGTTAGAAAGCGCCATGTGTCCAAGGTGACATATATTGAATTTTCAAGTGTCAATTTTAAGCATGAAGTTCATTCCATTTTTAGCATTTAACCATAACCATAAATGTTGCAGCAACCAAGATCACAAGAAGAAGAACCATGCAAAAGAACACAAGAAGTATCATGGGAAACCCTTCTCAACAAGGGAAGAAAACCCAGCCAAATCCTTTGCTATAATCCTCAAGAGAAAGACCTTCACCACCAAGATAAAACCTATCACACAAGAGGGTGCTCAAACCCTAGAATACTAGCGCCCAAGAGAGGTGTGCACTTTTCCCAAGAAGGTGTACTTGCTGAAATTTCTAAACTCACTTGAAAAATATGTTTCCTCAATGGGGAATTTACCTTTACTTATACTAACTTGAACCTGTCAATAGAAGTTTATATTGGCACAACAGGGCCGACCTCACTAGCTTATAATATAATTAATATTAACCAGATTAATTATCTTTTACATTAATTAACAATCACATTAAGGTGGGGCCGACATGTACCCTTTACATTACAATTAAGGTTATATGCAGGTCTGACTCTTGGACAATATAGAAAAGGATCTGATACACCCACTAGTGCTCATCCACTAGGGGCACATCCATAGGGATTTCCATATCTCTGGCTCACTGCATTACACATAAGAACCATATCTTCACACGTTCACCTCTGCTCATCCACATGCACATCCACTCTACAGATTTTCTTTCCCACTTCCTCACACAAGAGAACCATCTGGATTTTCTCGTTAACTCTGCTGCTCAGAGGAGGCTAATACTTCATTTTCATTTATGTTCACATAACGATGCACCCAGCACTTTGCAATTTCACATGATCACCTTGTGCTCAGCCACAGGCATGTCTAACTCAACAGATCGCCTTTCCCACTTGATAATCATTTATATTTCTTCTCAACTCTCTGAATGGAGGAGGTCATCTCTACGTTCCAGCTCTGTCTCAGGTAGGAACCACATACCCTTCTTAGGGGATTTCTCTTAGGTTTGTAAGTTGGAGAAAGACTCACATCGTTGCAATGATCCACATCTCACAGGTTTGTAAGCTAGAGAATGTCTCACATAGCCACAATCATCAACACTCCCTCTCAGCTAGGGAGGAATTCTTCATCATGCCAAGTCTCACACTGATGTACTCTAAATTTTGTCTTAGCTGGAGTCATCAATACTCCCTCTCAACTAGGAATACATTCTTCACCAAATTAGTTTGGTGAATATGTCTGCAATATGATCATGTGTAAGAAGGTACTTCATGTGTATGGTTTTTCTCTACATCATATATCTAATATAAGAATATTTCATCTCATCGTGTTTTGATCCATCAGGAAACACTGGGTTCTTAAGGAGATCTTGGTTATCATCATAGGATCCATCTCATGATCTGTTAAAATCTTGTGAAGCCATATTGCTTTACACACTCAATGGTACATACTCTGCTTTTGTGGCATTCAAGGCCACAAACATTTTTGTTTCCTGCAGCATTAGGAAACCATGGCAAACTTCATGGTATAACATCAACTGAATGTGCTCTTCCGGTTCATTGTATTTTCTTCTCAATCTTGAATCAGCATATCCTACAAACTCAAGTTTACTCTGGAGGCATATCTCAGGCCATATCCAACTGTCCCTCATGTTTTGTTGTTATCTAGTGAGTCTGTCTCGATTGACTCATGAAATGAATAAGCACATTCATTGCATGTCATGAATCAAGTTTGGTGTTAACTAGATACATCAGTAATCCAATGTGGATCAGTCTTGTCTGAATCATCATCAATCTTCTCCTTTTAAATTTATCATAGTGGATTTTTCATTTTGTCATACTTGAACTTCTTTAGTATCTTTACTATATATTTTCCTTGACTCAGGAAAGTCTCATTGGTCCTTTGTCATACTTCTTGTCTCAAGGAGTAGTGTATCATACTCAGATTCTTCATATTGAATTCAGAAGTCAAGGATTACTTGTATCCAACAATAAGGCTTTCTAAATGAGTTATCAACATCAGGCTCTTGTCACCAACATTGTAATAATATAGGTTTGGATCAGCAACACTCTTGTTGAAATCCAAACTCATCAAGAATCTATCTATCTGGTATAGTTTCCAACTCATGGATGGTAGTACGAATGGAAGTGTATCAGGTTTACTTGATCAAGTGTCTCATCATAGGCAACTCCCTCTGTTTGTGAGAAACCTCTGGCTACAGATCTCGTTTTGTGTTTCTCCACATTTCCATCTGCTGCATGTTTGATCTTATAAATCCACTTGGAAGTTACCACAGACTTCCTTTATGTTCCCTGAATAATATCTTATACATCATTATTTAAGATATATTGGTATTCTTCTGTTATGGCATATTTCCATACCTATTTTCCTGTTGCTTCTCTAGGACAAGGAGGCTCAACATTTATGAAGTGGATCATAACTAAAAATAGCTCGAAAATCTCTTTGTGTTTTCTCGGGATGAGTCTTGAGAGGCTAGTATGTTTCTCTGCCTCTTGCAGAGTGAGTCTAGGTAGACCTTTTATGCCCTACTACAATATCCCTGAACATATCAACTGAATAAATTGAATCAACTAGAATAATGTTTGTCTCCCTATGAAATGTTGAAGGGGGAGAAGGTATTGTCTCATTGTCAATCTCCATTTGAGATTCTCTGGGTTTGCTTGAATCGGTATCTCTTCTTTAAGGACAACATATCTGATTTTCTTTCATAATAATCAATCAAATATGGTTTGGACTCTCGTACCAAGGATAATGGTCCAAGTCTTTGAGGGCTCCCATACTAGGGATTTATTCAAAAGTGCAATCAACTATAAAAATTGAAATCAATTGGTTTACCTGGTTTGTAGTCATTCTTTAGTTTTATAGGAAGTACTTATCCTCTCTCTTTTCTTCATTCTTTTGAGGTGGGTCTGGATCAATGTCAATGGTGGAAGCATATTGTCTTCCCTTCTTCCTAGTTAGATAGTTTCTTTCATAGTGTTCATAACTGTCACATCTAAAGCACTAAATTTTTGAAACATCTCTTCTTTGATAACCTGGATTTGATGAAGACTTTTTACCTTTAAATGTTTTCCTAAAATTTATTTTGAATTTTCCTCCTTTCTTTGTATGAAGTGCAAGAGCATGATTTTCTTCTGAGGAATCTTCCACTCCTCTATTTCTAAGTCTAAGTTCTTCTTGAGTACAATCTATCCATAGACAATCAAAGGTTGGTAGAGATTCTCTTCCACTGATAATTTGAAGGAAAGGATCCCATGATTTTTGAAGATTCTGGAGAGTAGTTAAGACAAGTTCTCTATCAGACATGATTTCCCCGATGGTCTCTAGTTGTTCTTTAATCTCTGATAACTTCATGAAGAAGATGGAAACTATGTCACCTTTTTTCATCTTGGTACTTTGAAGTTGGCTCTTTAAGGTGAGAGCTCTGAGGGTATTTTCACTTTCAAACATTTCTTTCAAAGCTTCATACATCTCATAGGATGTCTTTAGGTTGGAAATATGAGGTAAGAGGTGATCTCTTACTGAGTAGATAATTAATTTTCTTGCTTTTACATCTTCTTCATTTCTTATCTTTTTCTCTATATCTATAGTTGTGGTTGGTGTGGTTTTAGTTACCACATCCAAGAGGTCATATTATTCAAGGATGATTTGAAGCCTTAATTTCCAGGAGTTGAAGTTGCTTGCTCCATCAAGACTATCTTCTACTAATGTTATGCTCTTCATTTGATTGGTTTCTTCAAATTCTCTCCAACTGGATTTTGAAAACCTAATGATTAGTTTAGATTAGTAGCCTTGGATTATATTGGACTTATGACTGCCAAAAATCAACTTGATAGTGTCACGGGGATGTTTGTTGATTCAGGAGAACGTTTCTTCATAAATCTAGAATTAATATTCTGCAAGAAATTTCGGCACCTTAAAAACCCTAGGGCCAAAAATAAAAATTTCTTAGAATTTCACTTTGAGAGATTCTGGAGATGTGTTGGAGGAGGTTGTACTCTTCTATTCCAAAAGTATCCCCAGCATCCAAGTATTAAGGGTTGAATCACCACTGAAAGTAGGGTCGTACGAAATTTTCTAGAAACCCTAGAAGGGTCGTACGGTTCTGCAAAAGGTGAGTTGAGACTTGGTGGATGCTTGTGCAATGGGTTCTTTCAAGACCTATGCTCTGATACCATGTTGAATTTTCAATATTCAAGGTTAATCATGAAGTTCATTCCATTTTTATCATTTAACCATAACCATAAATGTTGAAGCAACCAAGATCACAAGAAGAAGCATCATGCACAAGAACACAAGAAGTATCCTGGGAAACCCTTCTCAACAAGGGAAGAAAACCAAGCCAAATCCTTTTCTATAATCCTCAAGAGAAATACCTTCACCACCAAGATAAAACCTATCACACAAGAGGGTGCTCAAACCCTATAATACTAGTGCCCAAGAGAGGTGTGCACTTTTCCCAAGAAGGTGTACTTGCTGAAATTTCCAAACTCACTTGAAAGATATGCTTCCTCAATGGGGAATTTACCTTTACTTATACTAACCTAAACCTATCAACATAAGTGTCTATTGGAACAACAAGGCCAACCTCACTAAATTATAATAAAATTAATATTAACCAGATTAATTATCTTTTACATTAATTAACAGTCACATTAAGGTGGGGTCGGCATGTACCCTTTGCATTACAATTAGGGTTACAGGCAAGTCTGACTCTTGGAAAATATAACAAAGGATATGATACACCCACTAGTGCTCATCCACTAGGGGCACATCCATAGGGATTTCCATATCTATGGTTCACTGCATTACATAGAAGAACCAGATCTTCACCCGTTCACCTGTGCTCGTCCACAGGCACGTCCACTCTACAAATCTTCTTTCCCACTGCCTCACATAGGAGAATCATCTAGAGTTTCTCGTCAACTCTGCTTCTTAGAGGAGGCTAATACGTCATCTTCATTTCTGTTCATATGACTATGCACCCAACACTTTGGGATTTCACACGTTCACCTTGTGCTCAGCCACAGGCACGTCTAACTCAACAGATCGCCTTTCCCACTGGATAATCATTTGGAGTTCTTCTCAACTCTCTGAATGGAGGAGGTCATCTCTACATTCCAGCTCTATCCCAGGTAGGAACCACACACCCTTCTTAGGGGATTTCTCATTTGTAAGTTGGATAAAGACTCACGTTGCTACAATGATCCACATCTCACAGGTTTGTAAGTTGGATAATTTCTCACATAGGTGCAATCATCAACAACATCATCATGGAAATTTTCCTGCCTTAGCCTTTTTTTCTCTTGGTAGAACTAGATCGATGGCTTTCATACATCATCGGACTACCCCTTGCAACTCCAAATTAACGGTTTATATGTGGTCTCGAAGTCTCCTCATCGGAGTTGCATTTGAAGTCCATACCCATACCCCTCCGATGGATGGCCCAAATCTTCTCTCATGACATTTTCAAGTGAGACCGACCAACAGTCCATATCTTCTCTTAGGCCTTGAATAATCCTAGTCGAGTGTTGCATCATCCCTCCAGCGGAGCACTATCAGAGCCAACCAGAGGTTTCCACATGCACATGTGGAACCCACCACATACATAGGTAAAAATCCCAAATATGGGTGACATGTGTCTTTTCCTACTTGACACATCGATACCACCATGTGTCAATAGAAAGATACCATGTTTCCAAGGTGACATCAGCATGACGATGATTTTCCTTAGCAATTTTTTTTCCCACGACCAAGAAAGATTGAAGGCCAATTTTGAATTTTGATCATAGATCGACGGTTCTGATTCGATCTGATGAAGTCCTTGGAGACCTTGTCATCGAACTTCCTTTTGAAGCCTCAACTCCATGCCTTTGACAATCCTAACTCTGACATTAGTCCATATCTCATCCTATCTTAGATCGACAGTCGAGATGTAATCTAGGAGCTCCCTCATCGAAGTCTTGTTTGAATTCCAGACCTTGATCGCTTCGATGGGTGCAACTCATATCAACGGTCCAAGTTCGATCGAGTGGATTTCATGGTTGTTGATTTTTATTCCCTTACGCGTGTTTAAAATATCAATGGTTGAGATTAATTTTTGAGATCGATTCAATGATTGTTGAGTCTCACACCTGCGCGAATTTTATTTCGAGCGCCTAGCAATAGATGAAATGATTGCAGATTCTTTTTAGGGATAAATCTTGAGTGGATATTTTGGCCTATGAATCTCTAGATACCCCACGATCTCAGCGTAACCAATTTGAGAAAGTAAAAATAATTCATGCAGTTTTACCAAAGGGAAAACCATTAAAGAATCAAGAAGCAGAAAACAGTTTCAAGAAGAAGGAAACGGTTTCAAGAAGCAGGAAACAGCTTCGAGAAGATAGAAGTCATTTCAATAAATATTTTAGGTCATGATCAAGAGGAATAAAAGAGAACGCAGGAACCCATTATCAAGGTCGAGACTTTGGGAAATTTAGCAGTTTCTTCTCAACATAGTTGTTTGACCAAAATCCTTCAGCACAGTCAGTTGGTAAATGCAACAGGAAACCAGAGATTCATCCCCTGCGTTTAAGTTTCAGTTTGTGATTTCTTCATCTATTGTATTTGTGTTCCCGTAAATCATCTCCTACCATTTTTTATTTCTTGTATCAGATTTGATTTATAAATCTCAGACAACATATTATACCTTATGTTCAGTTTTATTGCATAATGTTTAATCCTAATATAGAAATGATTTCCTATGAATGAATGACCATTTATTATCAGTTTGTTTGTGTATTTAAATAATATGCAGAGAGTACCTCCTTGAATTTGAATGTATGAATATGTTAACTATTTGAATCAAGTGTTTGTTGATTTTTTTACACATGTTAGAGTTGTTGAATTATTAATTGCTCGGCACGTTGTTCTTTTCCATATGCTATAGGATTCACTTTTAACAGTGCCCTATATGTTTATTCTTTTTTTCTTCTAATCCACCATTTCATCTTCCTTTCAATCTTGATTTTCTGAGACACTCATGGACAAATGCATTTGGTAGTTAATAGAATTTGTTCATTGAAATGATATTGTTTGAGGTCCTTTAATTTTGAGAAAGAGATAGGGAAAAACTTCCCAAAATATTGCACAATTATTTTACTTCAAATATGGCCTTAATATTCATCCTGTGTCTTGGCCCCTAGGGTGCCTTGGCATCATTCCAATAATATCCTGGAACATCTCAAGGGATAACATCTGAAATGGTGTCCTTGTCGAGGACATAAGTTTAAGAATTATTCCATGGGATACCACATCGTAAGCTTTGAGACTTGATGGTTAACAGGGCTCGAGAACTTGGTTGTTAATATTTCACCTGGAGACTCCATAGAAGGAAAATATGGCCTTTACCAAAAGACACACCAGAAGCTACCCTTATCCTGATCAGGTTCCAATATATTCAGATCCAGAAAAGCTTGTGACCTAGAGGAACATCAGAGAGCGTCAGACCTCTTTTTCTCAGGTAACCCTTATCTAGAAATCTATCCTTTTGTTGTTCATCAAAATGTTGAATATTTATATATGATTAATATATATTAAGATTCACTTTATGTTGCAAAGTTTCCTTCAGAACTGTTAATAGATCTCCAAAATTCTCCTCTAAAATTTAATCAAGAAGTCAGTTCTTCCTACAGACCTTTCTTGAAAATCCTTGTTCCTCCTTTTTCTTTTGAATCCCATAACATCATTATGAAAAATATTATGGATAAATTAGGTGGAGGAATACCTGGGGGGAATCGACCTCCCATGCCCCCTATAAATCCTTGTATCACTTCCAATTTTTCCCCATTAAATATGCCCCAAATCACCCATGAACTCCCTGCGAATAACATGAAATATTTGCCCAAATTTAATGGGGATACAACACATTTAGCTTAAAGATGAAATATATGAGTGTTGTCCAAAACTTTACAGATGACCATTTTGTAGAGCACGATGATGTCTTGATGAGGCTATTTGTCCAAACTCTAGGGGGGGTATGTTAGAAAATGGTTCAAAGAACTGCCTATTGCCTCAATTGATAGTTGATCATATTTAGAAGTTGCCTTTATGAGGTAGTGGGGTGAGAAAAGGGATAGGCTATAAATTTCAGGGATGATTTTAGGGGCTAAATTTCGCTCATGGGCTAATTTTCCATGGCTTTTTCCAAAAATGAGATTCGCTATTTTAAAAATGATTCGCCCAATTTCTATAGAATAAAATTATTTTACCTTAGAAATCACCCAAATTTTATAAAAACTATGTAAAATATTTAGAAATTTGAATATTTTTACAAAAATATTGCCAATCATTTATAGTTTCCATATGAAGGATTAGTAAGATTCGCCAAGGTTTCTACATTTTAAAATAAATTTCCATCCTTAAAATCATCCCTGGCTATAATACTTGAATGAATTTGGCTCACTCAAGAAAAGAGCTAATTAAACGATTGGTTACTTCAATGGGAGGTTTAATAAGCTCTATAACAAGATCCTTGCAGATATAAAACCAACACAACCAGCAACTAAAGTGACATATGTTGGGGCATTTGATGATGATTTTTCCATGACCTTGAGAGAAATAAGATCCCCGACAATTCTATTAATGCAAGAGGATGAAATAGACATCAAAGGGAATATGATTGCATCAGGAAATAAGAAGAAAAAATAGGATCAGGCAGAAAAAAAAAAAATGTTAAGAAAGACTATGGTACTTCTGACCTAAGTAGAGAACCCTAAGAAACAAAGATGGATGAGATGTCTAGACTGATCAAGAATTTGACAAACAAGATGTCCAGATTTGAGATAGATCATAGCAATGGAAAAATATCACCCCAAGAGGGAGGAATAAGGAATCCTAATCCTAATTAGTTCAAAACACCTCATAATCCACAGCTCATGAGAAGAGAGAGAAGAAATGAAGAACAACCCCTTCAGCCCCTTGTAAAAAACAACAATGATAACAACTTTATTGAATAAGTAGTGGATGAGGGTTATGATGAATACACAGAAAAAACCCACTTACTTCCAGACGAGAATGATTCCATACATTTCACTCAAAATGATTATTAGGAGTCCCTAAATCCTAAGAAATGGATGCCTAGCATCATCCCAACAAAGGAGCTTTATCCTCAAATCAATACATATTTTTTATTGATTCACTACACACTAAGATGCATAAGAAGTACGATATCAAGCCTAAGAAGAAAATAATTTTTGCAAACAATCAGCCTCAGGCTAAGAAAGCTAGTTCAAATCTATCCAAAGATAAAGCTAAAGAGATTTTGGACATCCCTAGGGTAGATGAAGTTTTGGAGCCTGTAAAAAAGGAAAAAGAAACTAAATAACTTGAGTTTGTTTCACCTTTCAATATTGAACGTGAGTTGTCCAATATTAAGATTCATGTGCCTCTGATGGAGCTGGCTAAAAAACCCTCATACCATAAATAGATTGAGAAATTTATGCAGGGGAAGGGATAAGCAAATCCTCCTCATACTTTGAATGTACAAGATGAGTCCCCTACCATAGTTTTTCTTCCTCGTACTGATGACAAAGAAGAATCTAGTATGCCCTTCTATGTGTCCTTGAATATTCATGATAAAATGGTGCACAACTGTATGCTCTATTTTGGAGCATCACACAATCTAATGCCCAAAGTAGTAATGGAGAAGTTGGGTTTGTAAATAACCAGACCATATCATTACCTTTATGTGTTTGATTACAGGAAGGTGAAGTGTTATGGGTTGACTAAAGACATGGTTGTCACCCTGGGCCAACTTCATGTTAAGAGCATCATGATGGACATGGTAGTGGATGATGTACTAGAAAGTTATGGTATGTTGTTGTCCATAACATGGGCACGAAAATTGGGAGGCACTATGAAAATGGACATAACTTATGCCATTGTACCAGTTTTTGGAGGAGATATCATACAGCTGTACCGAGAGACAATGTTAGGGTCCTAACCCGCACATAGGTAGAACAATATATTTGAATGTAATAAAGGTCAATATTAATAAGGCCTTTCAATAAAATAGAATAAGGTGGATGTAAGAAGACCTAATAGAAGCTTCTGCTTCTAGAAGGATCTTCCTCTAGATGCTTCTTTTTAGTATAAATAGAAGTCGAGGGTATGAGAACCCTAGCTTGGATATTATTGTAATAGAGCTCTTCTCAACGGGAGGTTGCCCCCTCGAAGAGGCCCATGAACATTCCTTTCAGATTCAAAGTGATATTTATGTTTTTATTCTTATATCGTTTCAGTGTTATTGTGGTGAATGTTCTGGTTCTATTGTTATTATTCTGCCATTACTAGCATTTTATTTATGTTCTGCATACATCTTATATCTAGTATATTACAAATGGTATCAGAGCACTTTCCTCGGCAGAAATTGTGGGTTAATTTTTTTTTTCAGGGTAGAGACGTATTCCGACGTCTTTAATCCACAAAGATTTGTCGTTATGCACATAAACCCACATTTGAGGGATTCATACAAGCAGAAAATACAAGTGGTACTTAAGCGCACATCTGTTGCCCACCCTTGTAACCCATGTTGGTACCCCTTCAAGTGGTAGCACATCAGACAGCACCTATGTACAGATCGGCCTAGATTACCTAAAGCCCTCTTTAGATAAACCGATCGGTCGCCTGACTGTTATAGTGTCACCAAGAACAACACTCAGGAAGATACTCTCTAGTACCTGGGTAGTCGAGTGGTACGGCTAAGGGTACGGTCTATCCTCCTTAGTTAGTGCCCTGAGATATTGGGTCGAGTATGATCCGGATTATTTTCGGCACGAAATGAGAGAAGAGATATAATAAAGAAATGCACAGAGATATTGCAGATATTCAATAATATAACAGAAATGTATCAGAGATGCAACCATAAACACAGATATACAATAATACATGATTTCTATTAATCAAAGAAATGTACAGAGACTGTAAAAATATAGAGTGAAAGACTCGCTAGAATGGTGGCAGCTTATCTCTGAGAAGAGATGTGACGGCTACTCGCATTCGCAAGAAGATGGTTACAATGAGGCTCTGAAGGCCCTTTTACAATAAGTGGGAATGCCAAAATTCATAGACATCCAAAAACCTAACCCTGGGAGATGAAGCGCCAAAAGTCATGTGGGCCCCGTTTGGGTAAGTTGGTACATCAACTTCCCGGGGTCATAACTTTTGCATACGATCTCCGTTTTAGGCGTGTGATAGCCCATTGGAAAGATATATCCGAGGAATACAACATTTTTTGACCGCAACATATGATATCCCATTGGAAATATGAAATTTTTCGACCGCAACATACCCCCAAAAACGTCATTTAAGGCCTCAAAACGGCTCCAGAAGTTCAGGACCCGAAAAACTGCTAAAAATAGTAAATTGCCAAAATTGCCAGAAAGTCGTTTTGAGCCATTTGGAAAAGGTGGGTGGCCACCGATATCCACCTAGATCAATCCTCCCTCCTTAGGAAGCAATGGTATCCATTGCATTGAGTTCACGGGGGAGAGGGAAAAGCATTTGTTGAATCTGCATCTTGGTGAGCTGCTTGTCTTGCTGGAGACATCGCGCTGCTTAGTTTGTTGAAGGTCATCACGAACCTATGGCTGGAAGGTTTGGACCTTTTTAACCAGTCTGGCTATTTTAGATGACTATGTGCAAAAGGAATCTTTGTGCTTTGTTGCAACCTTGTCGACCTGCTTCCGGTGGATAGAAGGTGCTTGGGTCGAGGCTGTAGTGGTTGCATTATCCTTTTGTCCCCTTTTTGAACAGATTGTGGAGAAGATGAATTTTGTAGTATGAGATACTACCTTGTGGCACTGTTTAGGTGAGGCAGTGGTTGGAACTATCTCTGGTATCCTGTAGAGATGACCCCCAAGAGTAATAATGACACTACGGGGTCGAGACTCATAGATAGCATGGCGTTTCCACATATACGGCTAGCCCAAGAGAACATCACAGACATCCAGTGGGGCAACATCACATAATACCTCATCCTTGAAGGGTTGGATGCCGTATGATAATCGACACTGCTGGCTGACACGAAGATCTTGTCCTTGGCGAAGCCACCCGAAGTTGTATGGTTGCGGGTGTGGTGTTGTCGACAATCCCAACTGTTTGACGACCTCTGCTGAGATGAGGTTCTTCTGGC